>CABHPQ010076486.1:16194-39864 GCA_902168405.1 Peromyscus aztecus | reverse complement strand
GTGTGTGTGTGTGTGTGTGTGTGTGTGTGTGTGTGTGTGAATGATAGGGAATAAGAAGTGGAGAGTCATAAGCTATTTATTTGTTTGCTTGTTTATTTATTTAGTTAGTTCTTTTTCCAGACAGGGTTCTCTGTGTAGCCCTGGCTATCCTGGAACTAGCTCTGTAGACCAGGCTGTCCTGGAACTCACAGAGATCCTCCCTGCCTCTCTCTCCCTAGTGCTGGGATTAGAAGCATGCGCCACTACCACCTAGCAGTCATAAGCTATTAAGATTTATCATTTACATAGAGGAGACTACAGGACCTCCAAGCTAGCCTCCTGTGAACTTACAATCAGATCCCACATTGAGAGAAGATGGTTTGGGATGGAGAAGGAAGTGTACAAGGCATGCACATTACTGAGCATCAGGTTTAGAGGAAAGAAAAGGCAAAAATGAAGGAACACAAAGGACCCCACAGGAATTATACTGGGGCTGAGAACCTGTCAGAAATCTCTGTTTTAAAACACATGTGATATGCAGAAGGGAAATATGGGGACCAGAAAGAGTGGGAAAGAAGAAACAGGGATAAATAAGAGCAACGTACAGTGATAAATTTTGTGTACTAAAAAGTAATAATCACATTCATATGAAATTAGAGCTACAAAGGGTAAAGCCCAAGGCTTTACAGAGGAAATTAGCAGACTGGATTTTGGCAGAATAATATCGATGACTTTTCTCACTAAGTTACTGGTTCGGTCTTGTCTTTTGTCTCAGCACTACTCCCCAGCCTATGGACCACACACACTAACTAAGCAAACTGACCTCCTGCTGCCTCACAGCAGATGGCCACCAATGGCTTTGCTCCATGCTGTTTTCCCCAGGCACAACATGGTCTGTTTTCTCTCTCTTTCCAAATAGCTTATAGGAAATCCACAGGGGATGAGTTTGAGAAAAATCTAGGGATGCCCAAATCCACACATGGTCAAGTCCCTTATATAAACTGATGTGTGAGGTACATCCACACCATGCACATCCTTCCATACAGATGAATCATCTCTAGATTACTTGTAATGTCCAAATGCATGCAAACACTATGCAAATGCTGTGCTAATAATAATTCTTACACTCAACTGTTTAGGGATTAATTACATGCAAAAATATCTGCAGGTGTTCAGGACAGTCACAATGCTTTTCCAAATATTTTTCCTTTAGATTTGGTGAAACCACAGAAGTGGACCCATGAACACAGAGAACCAACTGTACTGTTGTCATAAGGTTCCTTTCCTCCTGATATTCACAGCTGAAGCCACCATGTATTCGTATGAACCTCCAGAAATGCCTCTTTGGACATCCTTCAGAGCAGTAGTTCTCAACCTGTGGTTGTGACCCTTTTGGGGGTCGCATATCGTATATTTACATTACAATTCATAACAGCAGCAAGAGTACAGCTACGATGTAGCAACAGAATACTTTTATGGTTGGGGGCCATCACAACATGAGGAACTGTATTAGGAAGGTTGAGAACCACTGGTCTAGCAGATGCTGCTCATTTGACCTTGTAATTTATGTCTGGGTCTTTTCTTCCCTCCAAGGTCATGGACATTTTACAAAGAGAGCAGGTTCTCTTTCTGTCCTGTTTTTCTTCTATGGACCTTGTGGGCCCAGAATCACACAGAAAACCCAACCACTGACAAATGCTTTGTATTTGTGTCTTTGGAGTCAGACTGCTCTGGAGGCAAGTTCTAGAGTATATTATATAATGCCTCTAAAGTGTGTCTCTCCTCTTCTGAAAGCATCTACTGAACAGAACTGTGATTCTTCAGTGGGCTAGCCTATATAAATTGCTTAGCAAAGTGCAGGACACCTAGCACAGATTCCCCAGCCTCTCACTAGTGTATCACTTTGCTCTTAATGAAATGTGCTGTCCTATCAGGCTCCTTTTAGCCATAACCATACAGAGCTGTTATCTCGAAGCAAAAAGAATCATGTTAGGATGCCTTTGGGCAAGAATTTGTTAAATGACCTGACTTCCACTATATTTACAGTGGTATTTGCTCCTCAAACTGCAAGGAAAGACAGGAACTGGTTTCAACTTGAATTTGATATTTTTGTGGCCCACACACTGAATGCCACCAAAGCCTCTACTCCCTGAACAGCGGTTTGAGGAGACGGAATAGCGGCAGTTTTTCATTTTCCAGAGTCCACTCACCCTTCCAAGAATCTCAATGCCTCATTGATTCATAATACAGTGCATAAAGATTTCATTTTTCCTGCCCACAGTGATACATTATGGAGGCAATCTGTTTTGCCACTGAAAAGTTTGCTTAGTAGAAAAATTTGGAGTTTTGACATTCAGGAAATTACAGTCATCTGTAAAACACGATTGATATGCCAAGGCTAACATTTTCATTGCACTCTTGGAGCCAGAATAACTATGATAAAATATGTGTTACCCCACACACATTTCAGGATCTTTTAAGGAAACATTAGTTAGCACTGGGAACCTGCCTCCCTGGGCTCCAGGATTACAATGGCAATACCAGACAGCTGCTCCCTTCTCACCAGCATATCTCCATGTCCAAACCAAGACTCAGGTGCTACAACAAAGCAACGACTTGACCCATGTTCCATCTTGGTCCTGGACTGAGCACTGGAGCTGTTTGTTCTCATGCTGCCAAGGTAAAGCCATGAAAGGGAATCAAGAGAATTAAATTTGAGGATTCTACACACCCCCATTTTGGAATTGCCAACCAGTTGTAAAAAGTATGGGTCTATGTTAGGTAGAACTGTTAGTTGAAGCCTTACAAAAGGGTATCTGCCTATGACCCCAACTTGTGCTCATACTTTAAAAGGTTAGGCTAGCCTTGAACTCATGGTGATCCTCCTGCCTCAGCCTCCTGAGAGCAGGATTACAGATTGTACACCACCATGCCCTGTCCTTTTCTTTGCCTCATTACAGGTGCAATTTTCTAAATGATATCAGAAGCCTGCTGCTCTGGGGCTGTTTGTTTAGCATTTGGTTTCAAAGTGATAAATGCTGTGGACACGGTAGAGGGGTTTGGATGTGATATGCCCTGTGGGTGAGGTTATGAGAAGTTTTCCTTGGTCCTCATCCATTGGGTCTCATTGGAAGTACACATGCAAATTTATGGTTCCAAAGCAGACAACAGGCATTATTGTCATGGCATTTGGAAACTGCTTAAAGTTGACCCCAATATAGCCTTTCCAGTACTGGGAAATGCACTGTACACAAACTGTATGAATAGGTCTGACCCATCAATCAAGGAGTCGTTAAAGGCCTCTAAGAAGTCTTAATGCATCCATACTCAATTGTCCAAATGCTCACTCATCGTTGACTGTATGTTCGACACAATTCTAGGGGATTAAAATGTGCTCATTCACTTATCACAAGAAACCTACAGGGTAGGGACTAGTACTGTCATCCTCCTTTTAACAACAAAGAAACTGAGGTTTAGAGGGGTTGAACAACTTCCAAGTCACACAGCTTTTTAGTAAGAGGGAGAGCAAGGGTTCAAAGCTTCTACAGGGTGGTGATACACATCATGTTCATGATCTATATTGCCTTTCATAAGGAAAAAAATTAAAGCCCTCTCCTGGGGGGCAGGAAGATAGCTCCATTAGTAAATGACCTGCTGTGCAAAAGCATGAGGGCTCAAGTTTAATCCCCAGCCCCCACATCAAATGCTAGGCATACGGTAATCCCAGTGTTGGAGAGGGAGAAACAGGCAGGTCTCTGGGCTTGTGGGCCAGCCAGACTAGCCTAATCAGTGAGCACCAGATTTCAGTGAAAGACTGTCTCTAAAACCAAGGTTCATGGCTCCAGAGGAATGATACCCAAGGTCAGTCTCTGGCATCAACATGTGCATGCATCTGCACATACACACAAAGGTGGGTGCATGCACATACATGCATTCACATTCACAAAAAACACTCTGCTGGGCTTTATTGTCCTCCAGAAGTTCCCTTTCCCATGCTAAGCCTCTTACAGGAACAAAGATGATAGAGGGGAAGGCAAAGAGGCTGGAGGAGAGAGGAAGGGGGTTGAGAGGAAAAGCACATAGGTTCTCTTCTTCCTCACAGTAGCATCCAAACTCCTGGAACATATTCTGGGTAACAGTGCATGGTTCTGACCTGACCACAGGGCTCTAGCTGAGTGACCTGACTCTCTGCAGTCTTGGAGACAAGTCAGAACCTATGTCCCTTGTTTTGACTTGTGTTATTTTATCTATAATCAAGCTATATACTCTTTACAGGTCAGAAGTCAACCCTTAAACAGGATCATTATAGCCCTAAAATCTCTCCCTGACCACTACAGGAAATCCTTAGAACAGGTCACTGACAGCATAAAACACAGGACGGGAACAAGGACACTGCCTGGAGAGCACAGATGCTGGGGAAGAGGTTTACAGGAACACTGAAGCAAGAATTGAGCAAGTTTCCCAAATAAACCCCTCACTTAACCATCCCCCAGAGCTAAAGGGAGAGGGCCCCAATAACACTGCTTTTCATAAATCATTCTTCTCCATTTAAATGATATACTTAGAGGCAACTCTCGGAGTTGGTTCTTAAATACTCCTAGGCATGAGTAAGAATGTTTTTGGAAGTCACCTCAAATCTTTCTTAGAAGTAGGCGGGAAATAAAAAATAAATGTACAGGCAAAAATAGAAAGGCGTTCCTCCTTTTTATCTTGACGATGTCTTACACGTTGATTTAGAGGGTTTTATTACTCTGTGAGTCACACATTTGGTGAACAGCACATTTCGAAATTTACACTCCATAAAAAGACCTAACGGATTGCTGTAAACTGCTCCCAACTGGGCCCACTTGTCTTCAGTCCTCAGAACCCCAGGAAAGCAAGGTCCTTGGCAGCCTCTGTAAATATCAGCAGGCAGCCCCAACACACTCTCCCAGCAGAACAAGCACTGTTCTTTCCAGCCCAGCCCCCTCCAGAAAGTTCTTCAGCTCCATCGATTCAATCCCTTACCCACTTAGCAATTTTCTTCATTTCTGTCCCCAGACAGGTTTTTCACACCTCCCCATATTGTTCTGTTTCTTCTATCATGGAGTGATCGATGACCCAATAGGCATTTACATTTTCAAAGCAATTACATTTACATAAGATAGTGCTTATCTCAAGCTTCAAAGAGGCACAACTATAACGGACATATACTAGGAAGGTACCTATTCATCACCCACATTTACAGTGCCTTGAACAGGATAGACTGTTCTAGGAACTGGTATATGAGGGGAGAGAGCCCTGTAAAATTTATCACTAAAAGTAATCAATGAGTCGCAACTAATAGACTCTATAGCTCGAGGAAAAAAATATACAAAGGTATAGGGAAATATATTTTGCATTTAAAGTTTGGGGAATTTAATTCAAGCGCTCATTGATTTCATTTAATACACAGATTATATAAGCAGGAAGTCCATAGCAATTGAAAACGGCAAATCTAGCCTTCACTCATCAGGGTATTTTGGTAATATCTAATAATGGTAGGGTAGTCTCATTTAAGTGAATTAAAAATGCAACATATATTAGCTTACAAAAACTAAATCAATGTGATAAAATTAAAACAGGCCACTGCCACGCCATCCTGATTAAAGCACGCGCAAACACTCCACACTTCTCAGAGATTTGTGGTATTAATGATTTAAACCCAGGTTTCTTCTCAAGGGAGTTAGACTCAGATTTTTTTTTACTAGACAATTAGAAATGTCCATTCTTTATTCTGAAAACCGTTGCAGAGGCATTATTGATGTTAATTCTCACAGACTGCAGAATAGGGAAAGCATGTTCTGGGGATCCTTTTTTTCTCTGACCGTCACCGTCTTCCCTGTGGGATGATCATTAATCTCAGAGCTGTAGCTCTTGTGAGTGGTAATGAATTTAGCAATGGTAAAGTGAACCTTTCTAAATAGATTTTGGGTGGGGTGGGGGAGAGTCCACTTCTCCACCTTTTGCAAAGCAGCTCTAGGTTTCACTAAAAGGAATTTGCTTAAGGCCCCATTAAAAAACAAACCCTGACTGAACTGGTCTGCTGTCCTGAGTAGAAGAATGTAGAATTAGGCCACTTCTTTTCAATGTGCCCTTAAAAGACAACCAGAGACTATGTGGGGAGACATGAAATACTTCTTCCTTCTTTTGAAACATATCTCCCCAACCTTTAAACTGCAGTAGCACTAAAGTACCTAGAAAGGAGTTGATGTTTCTGCTTCATTATTTCTTTGGGTACTGGTGATAAGGGGCTGTCTAGCTATTTGTACTTGAGTCAGTAAAGGAACACCCTCATTTAATAGCATAGAAAGCAGAGACTCAGAGAGGCTAAATGATGTTCTTGAGGTGGCAGAGCTGGTCAGTGTCAGACCTCAGGACAGAAGTTCGGTCTTAACCTTGTTTTTTTTTTTTTTCCCCTATCCCATCCCAGACTATATCTGGCCTACTCTTCAGACATATGCCAAGTTCTTGGACTCTACCTTTACCCTCTCTATCTGTCTCTGCCTCTCTCCTCTCTCCAACCTCTGCAACCATATATCAATAAAGTATTTTTAAAAGCACTCTCAGCAACAATTTCCCAGGTAATAGTTCCTGAAAGGCAGACAGAAGAGGAGGTTCAGATAGAGGGTCAATTGGGTCTGAATATCCCTCTTTTAAACCTCACAGGACCCAGGGAGATGCAATGAGCCCCATACTTGATTCAATATAAAACTCTTCAACAGAGACAAGGACACTTCACTTTGAATAAGTTCAAAGAGAAAGACATTTTGTTTATCATCCATTTGTTTATTTTTTTAAAATGAGGCCACCATTTAAATCTTTTCTCATGCTGAATTCCAGGGATATATTTGATGTGCTAGAAACAAGAGGAAGCAAAGAATCAGTGGCTGATCTTAGGGTGTACTGCCGTCACTCTGTTGTGCTTATTACAAATACTCTGCAGACAGCTCTTATTGCAGTCTTGGGGAGACTCTGCAGAAGACCAAAGGAGTACACCTACTTTCCCAGAAGAGGTCATAGCCACAAATTTAGCTGGAGAAAGGAGTAAACAGTGGAGTAATTGGAGAATGGACTACCAGTGGCAAGGGAAGCTGTGATTGGTAGGACCTTGCCTTGTTTTGTCCAGTGTTTCTAGTCCTCCAACCCGCTGGATCTCTGATTGCGCCTTTCTTACAACTCCAGTTTGTTCTTCTTGCCTACTTGTTTGGATAGACTAGAAAAGAAGATGCTTAGCAGCAGTGACTGACTGCCCGGGCTTCAGACTCACTATGCCACCGCCACCACCCTTCCTCCTGTCTACTTTCAGCCACACCACCAGGCAGTGCTTGTAAAAACTGGGTGCCCAATACAAATTTGCTGACTGAATTTATAAAAAATCAGACAGTGCATGATTAAGTGATAAATGGATATTATTCAGAGATGGAGAGATGTTCTCAGAGTGTACCAAGAGAGACGTGATAGAGAAAGACATATTCATCATTTTAAAATGCGAATAATAACAGTGATTTATAGTGGTATTCTATTTGTACTGAAATGTGATTTTATTTGTATGTTAATAAATAAAGTTGCCTAGAGGTCAGAGTTATTAGCAAACCATAGGGAAAGTCAGGGCGGTGGTGGTGCACGCCTTTAATCCCAGCACTTGGTAAGCAGAATTAGGTACATCTCTGTGCGTTGGAGACACACGCCCTTAATCTCAATACCAACCATAGACCTGGAGGTCTGTACACAGGCAGTGACGAGGCAGTCACGTAGTTGGGTTTACGACCAATAAGAAGGCAGAACAGAACTCTATTTAAAAACAAACGCACAGGAAGTAGCCCCTTTTCGGAGAGGTCTCTTGGCGGAAGAAGCTAGCCAGCAGCACGCGGGTAAGCTCCTAGCTCTGACCTCTTGGGCTTTTATCTTTACCTTGGCTCTGTGTTTCTTATTTAATAAGACGGTTGGTTACATCTACAGTGATTCTCTTTAACATGCTCCCAAATGTTTGAGAATATTTTTGTAAGTCATCGTACTGAATCCTCAAGACTCTCTAGCAATAAGAAATAAAGCAATGTACATTTCAAAAGTCCAGATGGAGGGAATTTTTAAAGTCTTCACCAAATGAAGTAATAGATGCAACTACCGTTATACAATGTATACCTGTATCAAATGCTGACTGTATGGCACCCCACATACATTAATGTACAAACTACATGGTTTTGTGTGTCAGTTAATCTAAAAACTAATCTCTGCTGGACAGTACGGTCTAACTATTACTCCTACTTTACAGATGAGGCTATTGAGACTTAAAAAAGTGACTTATTTGAAGGGCTAGAACCAAGATGCCAATCCATGTCTATCGAACTGGAAAGATCAAGCTCTTCCCAATAGGATTTTGACAGGGGCATTTGAGGGATGAAGGGCAAGTGATGGTGCTATGATGGCATCCAGCGGATGAGGAAGACAACAGTATAATCAAGGGGAAGATTAGCTGTGAAGATGACAATAGTATGTGGTTAGGGATACTGTTAAATTAGTCAGTGAAGATGTAAACAGTGAAAACACCGAAGAGAGTTTTTGAAAATTCAAAGCAAAATTATGCTTAGAATCATACAAAATACCCAATGATAAATGTTCGAAAAACCACAGGCCTTCGAATGGCATTCAGATTGGACCTTGACCTTTAAACATCTGCTGGACCATTTTCTGGGACAGGATGGCTGTAGCAACTGAAAGCCCTCTCTAAGCCAATGCTCTTTTCTTCACAGGTTTCATTATACCCTCGCACTGAGACCAGTGGAAGGAAATGGAGTGGAAACAGCGCATGCTCATTTAGTCTGGAGAACAGCAGCCAGCTGGGGAGCATTACTCAAAACCAAAAGTATTCCTTTCCTTCTAAGTCTTTCAGTTTGTATACAGGCTGTAATCTTGAGTACCATCACCCATCCGTCAGGTAGCTTTCATCCAGGCCGAACAATCTGACCACATGATGGGGGACTCTTTCTTTTGGCCTTTTAAAAACAGCATGCAGAAGTGAGGAAAGGGGTGCTTCCCTGTCTCTGGACAGATAGGGCAAGAAGAGCCCAGGCTGTAATCCTCACACCCTTTTCCTTGGTTATTATCTGGTTAGGTCTGCACCAGTACTTAGAAACTAGCTCTCAACAGTTGGATTTTCTAAGGAAATCCAGTCTGACTCCAATATATAAAACAGATGAAAACAGAGTCACTCAGGAAGAGTGGGGGTCTGGGGCTTCAAGTACTTTCTAATTCAGCTTGTCCATCACTCTTTCCTTCAGCAGGCTCTCAATTCCTGCCTCAGAACCAAATGACCAGAGAAAACACAGACTGGACACACTGGTCCACCCAAAGGAAGGATGTGGTAAACACACTGCCCTGGATCATCAAATCTAGGTTGTTGTTTTGTTTTTTTTTTAAGTATTTTCAGCAGTTAGAAGCTAAACCAGGAATGAGAAGGATGGTGGTGATTAGACAACACAGTAGGAGGTATGTGGGAAGCAAGCAGAGGGCAGGAAGAACCCACTCTCTCCTTGCTATTGCTAGTAGCTAGTATCAAATGCTATGTCCACAAATGGATGAATGGTAACACTGCCTCCCATACTCTTCCAATCAAGATGTGTTACTCAACTGTTTTTTCCCCATGACAGCATACCCGATATAAGCAACTTAAAGGGAGGAAGGTTTCATGTGGACCTTGTTTAAGAGGTTTCAGGTCATGTGTGAATAGCTTCCTTTCTGTGGATTAGCAAGACACAAACACTAAGGGAGAATGGCATGTGGTGGAGGATGCTATTCACCAAGGCCAGGAAAGGCATGGTGAGAGAATGGGGAAGAAATGGAGGGAGAGTAAGAGAGAATACAATATATTCTCAAAAGTCATGGCCCTGTTGCCCCAGCTCCTAAAAGCACATTTGTTATGTACTTATCATTAGAGTACATGATAAATGTACTCTATATCTGGGGACTAAGCCTGCAACATGTGATCCTTTTTCAGTAAACTTCATACCCAAAACACAATAAGGAAGACAAACAGTCTTTCAAAACAGTAAGCTCCTTCTCTGCCACCAAGTGGGGATAGAGAGTCAGATAATCCAGGAACGAAACTCACAACCTTCCAATGTTGTGGATTTTCAAGGGTAAAGCCAACTACATCTAATTATACAGGTCATGTCTGCTAAAGGAGAACACTTAAGAAGTGAACATGTGGTGAGGCACTGGGCATATTATGACTAGGAAAGGATACAGCAATCTTGAGCAGGGCTTGGGGGGGGGGGTGAGGGGGAACCAATACAAACAGGGTCCAAAGAGAGCATGAAGATAGTCTCATGACTAAGGGTCTAAGTTTGTCAGTTTATGTGGAAATGTGCCCACCCCCACAGTTCCTGATAAACACTTAACACAGTGGACATGTAACTTTCAGTGGGTCTTGGAGACATTTCACTGTTTGCTTTTCCATCCTCTTGGTGATGCCCGGAGAAGTAACAAGAACAAGTCTCTATGTTTTGCAGAAGGAATGGTAGTTATCCTGGGAGAGTAAGTGGGGAGGTAGAGGCAGCAGACTATTTTCTGACAAAGTTTACAACCTAATGAGCTGTCCTAGTACCTACTGTGAAGGCACAAAAGAGTCCGGCCATGCCTGAAGAGTTCACATGCATGGATAGAAAAATAAGGTACATATGCCAAGGTTGGTAGAAAACATCTCATGAAAGCCATCGGTGCATGAATCTCCTCCCTAGCCATGATGAGAAAGAGGCACATGGAAGCAAGCCTACCATTCCTAATTCTTCAGTTCGAGTTCTGATGCTTAAAAGAAAACTCTTAGACTAAAAGACTGGGACAACCAATGATCTGACTAAGCTCAACAATCCAGCCACATTAAAGTCCTGTCTAGGGACTTGAGATATGGCTCAGTAGTTAAGAGCATTTGGTGCTCTTCCAGCAGATCCAGGTCCAGTTCCCAGCATCTACATGTCAGCTTACAACCATCTATAACTCCAGTCCCCCAGGGGATCAAATGTGTTCTTCTGACTTCTGCAGGCACAAGCACACATGGTGCACAGACATACATGCAGACAAAACACTGATACACATAAAATAAATGAATCTTAGGAGGAGCCATATGTGTAGAAGACACCTAGCTGCTCAGTCCCAAGTCCAATGCCATAGAAACATCTGAGGAGTTCTCCTTGAATTAATGTCATGCGGCACTTTCCAGGGTTAAGACTATTTATGTATTTAAAGAACCTTGAACAAGGGTAGTACAAAGAAAGCATCCAGTAAAGGTCACCCCTTATTACTTAAAAAAGTCCTATTCCATGTGTAGCTACAGTCTTTACTATCTTCATTGGAAATGAATTCTGTACATTTCCTACCTGGATAAAGTGTTGAGGAGGTTAGATATCTAAAATTCATTCTTTGGCTTCCAGTTTCAGAGTGGCCTGTGCCTGTGCCCTACAGAGGTCCATGAGAATGTGCCACTTGCCTTCACGGTAGGTCTTCTTCCTTAGTTAGATTAGTCTTGAAATACCCTCAACAGACACACTCAGAGAGTTGTTTCCTAAGTGATTCTCAATTCAGTCAACTTGACAATCAAGAGCAAGCACCAGAGAGGAATAAATGGACAGTTATTCTGGCAGCCAGATGCACAGAGGTGGGGAGATGATATGGAAAGATGATCACTTTGATGAAATAATCCAGTCCTTCTCCTCTCAGCCCTATTCATATGATCCAAAACAGTAGGTTGTGAAGGATCGAATAAATAGATAGTTCAAGGAACATAAGATACTGTGGCTCCTTTTATGGGTGAGGGTATCAGGGTGTCATACAGCCCAGGCTGGCTTCCAATTTGCTATGTGGTCAAGACAGACCATGGACTTCTGATCCTCCTGCTGCTACCTACTCAGTGCTAGGATTATAGGTATGTACCACCATACTGAGTTTATATGGAGCTGGAGAATCCAATCCAGTGCTCTATGTGAGCTAGATAGCTTTGCACCAACTGAACTCCAGCCTCAGCTCCAACAGGATATTCTTCTCTGATTATCTTCACCATCTACAATCTTTCCAGATATTCTAGGCACCTGTACACTACTGATTTGTTCTTCAAATGCATTTGATATCTTGATTACCTAGTGCAAATGCCACTTCAAGCAGGCACAAACAGATGGTGGCCTGAGTTTTATAGCATTGCCAGCATTTCCCAGGCAAAATATATCGTTTATTCATCACTGAGCCATGTCTTCCTTCATATTTCTCTTTTGTCTAAACTTTGGCAAGCTAGCATCCTGAAAACCCAAGGTATTTTTTTTTAGATGATGGAGTCATCACTGACCAGTCACGTTGCTTCATTTCTGTCCTCCAAACTCCAATCTTTGGGGTGCTTGCACATAACACATAATAATAAAAGTGTCTGAGCCAGAGGCCGCTGGAGCACCAGGAAAGACCGGCCTTATCCTCAAGTAGAAATGCTAGGGGAAGATGAGACAGAACCATTCACCCCAGTTCCTGCAGAACTTTCTCCTCCTTCAACACCATTCCCAACACCATTCTCAACAGCAAGATCAGTATTCTACCTATTTTTGTAACTCTACTTCTAATACACTGCCTAAGTACAAAGTGTGACTATAGAAAGAAAAGATGAGTTTATTCTCAGGGGTCAAGCACAAAGTATAGTGTGAATTTTGGCTCTATCACCTATAAATTATATGGCTTTGGAGTTCCTCTTACAAAGGTTCATGTGCTTGAATACTTAGTCTCCAGCTGGGGGCAAAGTTTTTATAGAAAGTATGTCACTGGGGGCAAGCCTTAAGACTTCAGAGCCCAGTCCTACTTCCTATCCACTGTCTGCTTCCTAACTGGTGACACAATGGCTCCAGTTACCTCATGCTCAAACCATGCATTCTTTACCATGATGCACTGTATCCTCTGAATTGTAAGCTAAAATGGACTCTCTTCCCCGTGAGCTGCTTCTTGTCTGGTGTTTGGTCACAGCAGTGAGAAAAGTAATTAACCAAGTGTTTTCATTTTTACACGTGAAGGAAGTAATGCACAGAGGGATGAAGTACTCTTCATGGGGTAGTGCTCCAACCTTTGAAGTAGCAATAAAGTTTTAACATTTGCCGTTTTAATTAATATACTTTGTCGAGTGGGGGAGGAGGCAGAAAGAGGAAATGCAAGCAAGAGAATGAAACCAGAGGAAGATTGTATGTGATTCTACAAACTTTGGGTGTTCTTTTTTATTTTGTTTGTTTGCCTTGCCAGAGACTCTAGCTTTGACCTGTGATGTGGCTATGATTAAACCACTTTTTCTCTAAAGTGGCATCTCTGAAGGATATTTCCTCTGTTCAAAAATCTCTCCATTGTCATATGTGTTTATTTTAAACAATGTTACATGGGAGAGAATTTACACATGAGAAAACTCAGATCTGCTCAACATTGTAATAGAGCAGTAAAGCAAGAAGGTCTTATTGGGATGAAAGAATAAAACAGTCACTACTCAGATGACATAATGCTCTGTGTAGAACATCCAATGGAATCTGCAAAAGAAAGAGCTCTTGGAATTAATGACCTTAGCAAGTTCTCAGTACATGAGATTAACAGACAAAAATCGACTGTACTTCTCTATATTTGAAATGAAGAATTATACAGTAAAACACCCCAAACCATGGTAAAAGAGCAAAAGTATGAAACATTTGGGACAGAGAGTGTAGCTCTGTAGTAGAGCACTGGCTTAGTACACACGAGACTCTAGCTTAAATCCCAAGCACTATAGAAAAGGTATGAAATTCTCAAAGATTTACCCGACAAAGAAGAGGAAAGCTGTGCACCCTGAAACTCATAGAGCATGAACAGATCTAAGTGAACTGACAGAGTTCATAGAGACTCAATGTTGAAATGTCTATTCTCCCTAAAGCTCATGCACGGATTTAGTGCAATCCATGTCAAAATCCTAGTAGGATTTTCAAGTATAAATTTATAGACTGTTTCTAGAAATCATATAGAAACAGAAAGAACCTTTAATAGCCAAAACAACTTAATGGAACTGAGAATCTAGAAACAGAACAGCTGATTTTCTACAAAGGTGCCAAGGTAATTTGATGAAAAAAGTAAGGTGTCAAAAAATGGTGCTCATACAACTCAGTATCTATATGTGTAGTGATTTACATGAGCAATGTTCTCTTATGCTCAGATGTTTGAACAATTGGCTTCCAGCTGGTGGCGCTGTTTGGTGAGATTATGAAATCTTTAGGAGGTGCAGCCTTACTGGAGGAAGTGTGTCCCTGGGAGAAAGGCTTTAAGCAGTGATAGCCTCATCTCATTTCCAGTTCACTCTCTCTGCTTCCTGTTTATGGGAGGCGATGTGATCCACAAGCTTCCTGCTCCTGTTACCTGCTGCCATGCCTCATCCACTGTTACAGACACGCCCTCTGAAACCATAAACCAAATTATTCTACAAGTCACTCTTGGTCATGGTGTTTTATCACAGTAAGAAACTAACTAGTACAATATGTAAATTAGAGCCTTTCCTCACTGCCATACTCAAACTCTAATTCAAGATGAACAGCTGGTTTACATAAAGGATAAAACCACTACCACTACCAGCCTTTGTAACTTTGCGCCAGGGAAGGATTTTGTTAGAGATGAAGTTAGAGCATGATTCGGGAAAGACAAATATTGATGAACTGGGCTTCCAATTAAAAGCTTCTCTGCTTTAAAACTATTCCACATTCCAGATTATTGGTCAACGTTGGATTCATAGTAATGATCTAGATGGCATGTCACGTTCACCCTTTGTTTCCATATTCTCTTAGTAGGCTGCACTCCACTGGCCGGTTGTCTGAAAATGAACACATTTGTTGTAGCAGCATTCACTGACACTGCTCCTGTAGCATCTATAATCCCCTTAGCTTGGAAAGATCTGGGGGACCCTGATTACAGGGAGCAGCAGCACCTTGCCTCCTTGGGTTTATGTGGCAAGTATTTGTGCTGAGTGGCACAAAATGTAGGTCCTGCTTTCCAAGGTCCACTAGCAAAACACACTTTCCCACCAAGAGGTACCATCAAGGCCAATACTGACAGGCACTTGTTGGGAGGGGTACTTCCTATTTAGTACGTGTACTATATCTCACAGAGGGATGTGAAAACCTGCTAGCAAATGTTCTTCTTCCTAGCTGTGCTACTCATTTGTTCTCTTATCCAAACTGTATTATTTGTATATGCTAGTGGTGAGGTTACTATTGCCCCATTTCAAGAGCTGGCAAGGTACAGAAACAAACAAGCTGAGCCAACTAGAGCTCATCAAAATCCTACTGGCCAGAATCCTATTGGCCAGGTCACATTGTCCCCAGCTGCAATTCATTGGCAAATGAAACAAACATAATCACTAGTTGACATTTAGTGAACACTTGCCATGTGCCAGGCACTATGAGAGCTCCACTCAGATTAGGGTATTTAATCCTCACAACAGCCCAATGAGGTACATATAAAGTTATGAAGCAGGAGAGCCAGGATTCAAATCCAGGTCTATCTGACTCCAGGGATGAGATCTTTTCATGAATACACAAGGCTGCCTGATTAATTTATTTAAAGGGGTATTTGAACGGGCGTGTGTTGCAGCTGCTTAGCCTGAGGTTAAACATCAAAGTACCAAAGTATGGTAAGCCTATGTTATTTATCCCTGGTTTCTGTAAACTGTTTTTCAAATCGTTTATTCGAGTTATTGGTCTAACAGTCAAGCGAAGGGCACTGTTGGTAGTATCACCTCTTAAAACTACAAAAGCATATGAAAATTGAACACTTGACTATTTGATGATGTTAGCATAACGTGCCACAATTTTGAAGTGAAAGAACTTACGCAAACAGGCAAAACTCCGAGTTGAGAAGCAGTCATAGCTAGAGCAAACATAAAGCACACACGAGTGAGGCTCTGCAGAGCAACTACTTCTTCCTAAAGCAGGAAAGCTTTTCTGTCTGGCTTCTACCAACCAGAACCATGCTCTCCCCTCTTCCCATCCAGATATTGCCAAATAGATACAGAACTCTGCTTGCTACAAAACTTTCAGCAAATCCAGGCTGTAGTCAGTCATCCTGTGGCATCTGCTACTAGTGTCAGTCCCACGCAGCTTGGCGACATGAGAAAGTTGAACTTTGTTGAAGGATTTTTCTTTGGGCCACCAGCTCACAAAAACAATATGGGGACTTATTATTAATTATGAAAGCTTAGCCTATAGCTTAGGCTTAGCCCACTAGCTCTCATAGCTTAAATACCCCATTTTTAAATCTACATTCGTCTACAGGCTCATTACCTCATCTCCATTTTGCCTATCCTGTTTCCTCCACATCTGGCTAGAGACTCTGCATTTCTTCTTCCCAGAGCTCTCTCTGTCCAGAAGCCCCTGATATACCTCCTGCCAGGCTATTGGCTGTTTAGCTTTTTATTAACCCAATCACAGTGACATATCTTCACATAGTGTAAAGCAATATTCCACAACAAGATTTGAATATCATATCGTGCAACTGTTCTTCCCTTCCCCTAGTTTAATTCATTTAAGCCATTACTTACAGTACTTAATTCATTACTTATGGTATCAGTTACCAGGTACCATGCTTGCGTGATCTGCAATGGCTTTTTTTTAATTATGAAATTTTTTATTCCTTTTACATACCAACCATAGATCCCCCTCTCTTCCCTCCTCCCACCCCCCAGCCTTCTCCCCCAGCCCACTCCCCATTCCCTCCTCCGACAAGGTAAGGCCTCCCATAGGGAGTCAGCAGAGCCTGGTACATTCAGTTGAGGGATGTCTAAGCCCCTCCCCCTGCATCAAGGCTGTGCAAAGTGTCCCACCATAGGTAATGGGTTCTAAAAAGCCAGCTCATGCACCAGGGATAGATCCTGACCCTACTACCAGGGCTTACCCCAGGAATTAGATCAGTAAATACCCTAACTGTCATCATAGAGCCTTCATCTAGTAACTGATGGAAGCATATGCAAAGACCCACAACCAATACAATGGCTTTTAATATTCATGGCCTTTAAGAATATTTGAGCCAGGTATGGTGATGGATGCCTTTAATCCCAGCACTAAGGAGGCAGAGGAAGGCAGATCTCTATAAGATCAAGGCTATCCTAGTCTACATAGCAAGCTCCAGGCCAGCCTGGGCTACATAGTCAGACCTTGGACAAAGAAAAATAAAGAGTATTTAAAAATGGGAATTAGTCCATGCCTTTCCATCATCTCAGCCTATGTTAAAACTATCTCATGCTGAGACTAACTGATTTTTAATATCATCTCATCTGCATGTAATCCAATATAAATGGGCACCCCTAGATTATATATATATATATATATATATATATATATATATATATATATGTATATATTGGGTATATTAGTATAAACACATATAATCAGTCACTCTTATTGTTGCACCAAAATATCTGACAAATACAACTTAAGGGAGGAGAGTTTTATTTTGGCTCACAATTCAGGGCATACAGTCTAGAAAGACCAAGAAGGTTTAGTGGCTGGTAGCCTCTATCAGTAGTAGCAGGAGCTTGTGGGATAGTTTGTTATAACATCTACTAGGTCAGGAAGCTGAGAGCTTGGGCTGGAAGCAGAGACGGTCCATAAGCTCAAGCCTCATTCTTATGGTCCTATGCCTGCACCAGGCACAACAGGTAAAAAGTTCCACAACCTCTCAGAACAGCATTAGTAGCCAGGGTTCAAGTGTTCAGAGTAGTGTGAGGGGCATATTGGACATTCAATATACAACAGTCTATTAAGTACATTTTTTTTGAGCCTGAGTTCTGACCTCAAATTCACAACCTCTCTCTCTCAGCCTCCTAAGAATGTGCATGCACATGTGTGTATGTGCATATAGAGGTCAGAGGTCTCTTACTGACCTCAATCTCACCAAGCAGGTCAGGCTGGCTACTCAGTGAGCCCCAGGGATATTTCTGGGTCAGCCTTCTCAGTGCTGGGATTATACAGATGTGCCACTGTGCTCAGCTTTCTTACATGGGTTCTGGGGCCTGAACTCATGTATATCATCATGCTTATATGATAAGCACTTTACTGAGTTATCTCACCAACATTTACATGTAGTTTAACATGATGTTTTCAGCTTATGGGAGGTTTATCAGGACATAACCCTATTTTAAGTTGAGGGGCATCTGTATCTCTACATAGAAATGACCACCAGCATTGGTTGTTTGATTTGAGAGAAAACCTCTGTGGTGATCTGTACATTCTAATTATTGCATCATTGGCAGTGCCACAATAATCTTGAGAAAAGATACCTCTTCAAACACAGCAGAATGGCATTTCAGAGGAAAATGAATTGAAGAAATGCATGCTTTTTCCTTTCATTATCACTACTGCTGTATTTTTTGCAAAGTAGAAGAAATCTAAATTTTCCAAACTCTCCATTTTCACTGCACCCCCAATCCATACATCATGGAATATGGAGGGTAAAACACATTGTTGGACATCTAAGAACAAAAGAGGCCAGGAGCTAAAGTGATGTTCTCTAGAAGAATGACACCATTCAGTGTTGAGCATCGGGTATAGGGAGAGTATTAGAAGACCAGAATTCTAGGCTTCCATCTGCTATTAAATAGATGTGTGACTCAGGATACCCCTTCTTTAGTGGTGATGTCCTTATTTACAGTCTGTCCAGCAAAAGAACTGGTCTCATGTAAAGAATGAAAGTATTCTGCTACAAAATGAGCACTTTTAAAACGGGACACAGTGACAAATGCCACTAATCCTAGAGTGTAAGAAACTTGTGAGAGTTTCAAGGCCAGAGTGGGTAACATACTAAGACTCGTATCTCAAGAAACCAGAACAAGTTAGTTAGCAAAACTGAACACTTTGAAAGCTCCTGGTGGCAACTACGCATTTTCAGCCTTGACAGTTTCTGTGTGATCCAGTGGGAGGTAAACTGATTGACTGTGGACTGCTGTGTCAGCCAGAGTAACATGTTTATATTCCAAAAAGGAGCCCGATGTGAGGCTTGGTGCTGTGGTCTGGCCTAGTTGGTCATGGGTCAGCAGCATCTGTAAAATCTACACTGTTTGCTCTAAATGCTATGGCTCTGTACGGATTTCTGTCTCTGTCTTGTCAATCTGACTCACTGTCAACACTGAAGAAATTGCTTGCTCCTCACTGAAAGTCATTGCCAGGGTGGTCTGGCTCTGCTGCTCAGACATATCCCACTCCATCTGTCCCTCCCTGAAACAGAAGGTTGGCTGCCCAGATTCAGATCCAAGCAATGCAACAGAGCAAGCAGAATTGACACAACGTCCAAGCTGGAGGTTTCCTGAGCTCCTCACTGACCATGCTTCATTGGACCTGAGTTGGCTCTAAATAGGTGAAAAGTCAGAAGGAGTAATTGGTCGTGCACTTTTAGCTTTGACCGACTCCACAACTCCAGCTTCTCTGACCCACCTTTCCAGCATGTATTTTCTTTGTTAGGGAAGGGAGGGAGGGCAAGTGAGTGAGGGGTGAATGCATGTGTGTGCAGATAAGCATGCTCATGCAAACACACACCATGGCCAGAGGAGGGTGTCGTGTGTCTTTATTGCTATCTGCCTTATTTCCTTGAGACAGAACCTAAAGCTCACCATTTCAGTTTGACTGGTTAGCAAGCTCCTGGTACCCACTTGTTTCTGTCCCCTAATATTGAAGTTATAGGCATACGCAGACCATACTCTCTACTGGTAAGGGGAATTTGAACTCAGGTCCTTGTGTTTGTACAGAAAGTGCTCTACTCATTGAACCACCTCTCCAGCCCTGCATCTTGCATTTTCCTTGGTCTTGACCTAGGCTTGTTACTTAAGAGGTGAATATTGATAACATTAAAGGGTTCGGGAGTCACTTCATCAATATCCCCTCATGACTTGACTTATTCTGCATCCCAAAAACTGCATTGGGTCATGAGTGACTCCTGTCACATCCTGTGATTATTTCATTGCATCACTTAAGCAAACATATCAGCATCCCCACTTTCCTTTATTGAGAATGTGAGCTATTTGGGGATAATTACTGAACCTTTTATTTTTATCTATGTAGCCCCAGGATAAAGTACAGTGGTACAAAGTAGATTTTCTCCCTCCCCCGTATCTTTCTTTCTTTCTTTCTTTCTTTCTTTCTTTCTTTCTTTCTTTCTTCCTTTCTTTCTATCTATCTATACACACATACATGAACACATATACATTATAACTTCTAGAACTTGAGTCAAAGATGGTCTTTGCAAAAAGCATTCATTTGTAGATCTCATTTGAACATATTATTGTCCCCTGAGTCACAATTTCTTCATATGTAAAGTAGAAATAATAATAATATGAATAATAATAATAATAATATCCGCTTTGTGAGCTTTATGTGGGCAAGGATTAATGAGGAAAAAATATACTGCATGAACCATAGACATGCTGGCACATAAGCACACAAGCAATACATACTAGTTACTATTAATTTTTGCCATGAGGCAAACTTGGCACAGATTGACTTTTGCATTTTAAATTTCTTCAGAAAATAGAAGAGCTGATTTCTTTTCAGAGAAGAACAGTCTTTCTCTCTTGTAGCCTATATCTGGCCTCAAAGCTAGCACAGAGAAACTAGAGCTACTCTGTAGCTATATAAATTACCATCATTACATCAAATAATGCCAGGAAACCCAACAGAATGGCACCTTCCATTGCTGGCTGCTGCTACCACCATACACTCTGGAACCAAAGACAACTTAGCAAGAAGTATATAGAGCACCTTTCTCTGAACTCCAGAGCAGAATGCCTAAACATTGGTAGACAGTATTCTACAAAGTGTGAAGAAGGCCCCCACGTGTCTTGTCACAGCCATGGAACACCAGTGCTGTTCCTGAGGACAAAGACAGCCCATGACAGAGAAAATATGCAGTGACAGATTAAGAAAAAATTCTACCCCTCAAAACCAATGAGAGTTAAGAGAAGGGCGACGATACAAAGGAATCTGGTCCACACAACTGTGAAGAAGGACTCTGAAAACTTTCTAATTTAATACTAATAACTGACCAAAATGACGAGAAGTTAAAAGGGGCTATTTCAATCTGAAAGTCG
This sequence comes from Peromyscus aztecus, assembly GCA_902168405.1. NCBI lineage: Eukaryota > Metazoa > Chordata > Mammalia > Rodentia > Cricetidae > Peromyscus > Peromyscus aztecus. The sequence goes on along the minus strand of CABHPQ010076486.1, from coordinate 18,767 downwards.
CTGTGTATGGCAAACCAAAGACATCGAGCTCAGAATGCAGAATGACAAAGGCTTAGGATGAACACAGAGTAGCTGTGATAGAAGATCATGGTTATCTACTTGGGAATGCATTTATGCAGGCTTCCTATTGTGAACAACCTGGATAGAGCATTCTGCATGCATTTACTACATCAGCCTAACTTACATTATACCAACTGCTCCTTGGGTGCTACACAGAGAGTCCTCACTTAATAGGTAAAAGATCAGGTGCCTGCAAAATCCAAAGATACAGAGCAATGCTCCTTTTGAAGTGCATCAGTAAATCACAAATATCCATGTTATACATCAGGGTCGAATGAATGGAAATTGTACCCTAGACTCATCAGTGTGACAGGTATGAATAAGGGTGCACAGATAGAGTCTGCACATAGATAGGGTCTGTCATTTCATCAAGTCTGGAGTTAAAGCTTCTCTCCAATGCATCATTGTGAACTGAGAGTATGCAGTAACAATTGAGTGGGACTAATTTGGAAACCTTCAACTGTTTGGAAATGAAATCAATTATACTCCTTCATAATCTATATAGCATTTTGACTGTGGTGTTTGGCAATAAATAACTGAAATGAATTCTAACTGTTCAGAGGGTTGGTCTCATATCTTTACCACCACTTTTTGTATTTTCACAGATAGGCCACAATCAACTTTATATGCAAAACTGAAATGGTATTCAGGAGGTGAAAAAGAAGGAGAAAGCGGCAGCCAATAGATCGTTCACATTGGGAATCGAATAGCAGATTATATTCAAAGTACAGCATTTAGTGTCCAGTGCTGAATGCATAAAATATATGACCATTACAAATCCACCTTCCATTGCAAACCCTTGCTCTTGTAGTGACATATTTTATTACTCAATTAGAGTGTGATGAAGGCATCTTTCATTTTCTAGATGCAGGCCAGCATAAAGTCCTACATCCTTGGGAAAAAGAGCCTATAAGAAAAATTAGGGGCTGGATGGATGACTCAGCAGTTAGGAGCACGGGCTGCTCTTCCAGAGGACCCGGGTTCAATTCCCAGCACCCACATGGCAGCTCACAACTGTCTGTAACTCCAGTTCCAGGGGACCCGACACCCTCATATAGACAAGCATGCTGTCAAAGCACCAATGCACATCAAAATTAAATAAATAAATGAATAAATGAATGAAAAGAGAAGCTGAGTTGTTCATAAAAGGGCTGCACCTATTGGAGAGGGAACTACCTAACTGAATGTATGTCATCTCCATGGGGACACACCACTTCAGAATGCCATGCTCTGCTGAATCCAAGAGGAGAGATAAGCCAAAGCTGTCTTCGGGAACCATCATAAAGACATAAATCTACTACCACAAATACCAATCAATACAAGTTCTGACAATACAAAAAAGATGTAGGACATTGTACATGCCAGTTACTGTGGAAAGAATAAACATATCATGTAATCAGTTATACAATTCAAATGTAAATGTATTTGAACCAGGAAATAGATGAACTGGCTTTCTAGAACCTTCTCATTTAACCCTAAAATTCAAAACACAGACTTCCACACATTGCACAAACCATAAAGTGAATAACCAGTGCTGCTTATTTAGTTTTTTTTAAACATCTTATAATAAAGCTGACATTGCCTTGCCAGACATATGGCTTTACCCTTTACCCTTGCAGAATCATCTCCTGCCTTTTCTTCCCCTTCCCTCCTCCTTAAACAAGTACCATCCACATCAATACTGTTCTATGAATTCCCACTGTCAGGTGCACAAAAAGCATCCATACATCTTCACTGAATGGCTAGGAATGAATGACCAAATGAGGACACATGGCTTGGTGTTAACTATGTGAGATGCACGACAGCAGTTTTCACTTACTTCCCACTCTTAGTTGTGCTCCGGGTCTTTGTAGATGATGGAGAGTTGGCACCTGAGTTGAAGTTTGAAGAACCCCATCTATCCTTACTATACCCACCGAACAAAAACATATATAAAGAACAGAGACAAAAAGCAATTAGTCATTTCATTTAACAATTTTCAAGACCCCCCCTCCTTCCCTCCCCTCCCCCAGCAAATTTTTATCCAGTGATGTCCTTCAATGTCAAAGATAATGGGAACCATTAGTCAAGGTCAAATAAAATTGTCCTTTAGAGCAAAGCTTGACCTGTTACATTCCAGTAATAGTAGCACCATAGCCCAAGCTCCCAGCAAGGCACAAAATACATAGTCAAAAGGGAGTAGTAGATGCTCTTCAACAAAACAAACAAACAAAAACAAAACCAGAACCCCTTACATTCCCCGACACTGGAGTGTCTGCATCACAAGTTCAGTTCTGAAGCTGCTGACTTTCAGTGAGGGATATGGAACCAAGTGACTTCAAAGTGTCTTTGGGAGATACTATCAGATCAATTAATAATTTTCACTCATAACATTGCATGGAAGGCCATGAATTCAGATATTCTTTCAAGAGAAGCACCACTTGCTTCATGAGTAATTGAATTTAAATTTCCACCTTCAATAACTCCACAGCTTATGTCAAACCTTGGAAACAATTACTAAATAAATCACAAGC
>CABHPQ010076486.1:3270-15794 GCA_902168405.1 Peromyscus aztecus | reverse complement strand
CTATTTTACCATTATCTTCAATTCAGCTGCTTTGCCTTGAAATTAATACTTTACTTCATCTTCAGATTTCCATGGAAACCAATTCAAAGCCTTTCTCTCTGCTTCATATGTAGAATTATTTATCCCAATTTCATCAGACTTTTTTTCTGTTACTAAAATCTGCATCAGCATAACTTCATAAAGAGTAAAATGTAAAACATGCCTATCTTCATGTTCAATAATTTAATAGGATCCTATTTTACATTTATTTACTTATTGTATGTATACTCTCAAGTGTATTTGCAAGGTGCCACAGCCTATGCATAGAGGCCACAGGGCAACTTGTAGGAGTTATTTCTCTCCTTCCACTATATGGGACCTAAGGGATTCACTCATGTCATTAGGCATGGCAGCAAGTGCTTAGAGCGACCTCATCAGCCCATAACCTTCTTTTTTAATTTAAAATTTATTATTAATGCATGTGTGCATGTGCGTGCTGGTGTGTGTGTATGTGTGTATTGGTGTGTGTGTGTGTGTGTGTGTGTGTGTGTGTGTGTGTGTGTGTGTGTACGTGCGTGTGATGGTGTGCCTGTGGAAGTCAGAGGACAGCTTTTAGTTGCTTCTCATTCAGCCAAAGTTTCCAGGATCAAACTGAGGTTGTTGGGTTTGCTCAGCAAGTACTTTTTCCTGCTGAGCCATCTCATGGGCCCAGAACCTTCTATGGGTAGAAAATAGTGTCTAAGAGAATGTCAAAGAGCCTTCTAGATTCTTATGAACCTTTAAAGTCCTTTGAAAATAAGTGTCTCTGTGTAGCAGAATTTATGTGAAGGCTGTGAGGAGGTCATAAATGACATTCTAGCCTATGTTCACTAGTTTCAAATGGGCACTAGGGTGTGACTGGAACAAGAAATAATGAGGGTTTCCTTGTGATTGCAAAGGTAATAAAAATGTATAGGCATAGACCAACACTAATCAGGAGGAGTCAATATTAGCAAAAGCTCCCGAAGTTTGGGTGGAGTGTCCACAAGGGCCAAAAGTAGTTGTGTAAAGTGGGAGCCATGCAGGTGGGTTCTGCTGCTGCTGCATGGTGTGTGGCTCTGCAGTTAGGTACTGAAATTTGAAACAGTGAAGCAGTGAGGACACCACTTCCCTGTGCTGCTCACTGACTCTCCCGCATGGCCAACATGCTCACTGGGAAATGAGGAGCTCAATGGGGAGTGTTACCAGTACCCATCCATTAGGATTTCTTGGCAAAGAAATTCTTAGGCAGTTTGGGGATGAATGCCAGTCACCCTCCCTATCCAGAACCAAGATCAGAAATTGACTGCCACAATTTAAATCTGGACAAAAGATTCTGGACCAGAAAAATCAATCAGGGGTATGTATGAAAAGGCCATAATGAGACCTATCACTTCGTATGGTAATAAACAGTACAAGGGAGGAGAGAAGGAAGAATGGATGGGAGAGGGAGGGAGGGAGGGAGGGAAGGGGGGAAGGGAAGGAAGGAGGGAGGGGGAGGGAAGGAAGAAAGCAAGGAAAGAAAGAAGGGAGGGAGGGAGGGAGGGAGGGAGGGAGGGAGGAAGGAAGGAAGGAAGGAAGGAAGGAAGGAAGGAAGGAAGGAAGGAAGGAAGGAAGGAAGGAAGGAAGCTCTCATTCAAAAGTATTCAAAATTATTGCTTTCAAAAAGTGGGTGCAGTCTGATGCAAAGGATGCAACAAGTTTCCTGTTACAATCAAGTAGTGGCTGGGGCTATAGTTCAGTTGGTACAATGTTTGCCTAGTGTGTATGACTCCTTGGGTTAGATCCCCAGCACCACAGCAAAAACCCTGTGTGATGGTGTATGTGTGTAATTCCACAGAAACCCTGTGTGATGGTGTATGTCTGAAATTCCACAGAAACCCCGTGTGATGGTGTATGTCTAATTCCACAGAAACCCTGTGAGATGGTGTATGTCTGTAATTCCACAGAAACCCTGGGAGATGGTGTATGCCTGAAATTCCAGCACTAAGGAGGTGGAAACGGGAGGATTTAAAGTTCAGGATCATCCTCAGCTGCAAATCAAATTTGAGATCAGGATGGGTTACAAAGGGCCCTGACTCAAAGGGGGAAAATAACACAAGTAGCTCTTAGCCATCTCCCTTCTGCATTCCTAGGCACTGGTCCTCTTCCAATACTTCACTCACACAGTAGGCAGTGGGAAATTTGCCTGGAAGCACTCTTAAACCAGAGATCTTTTAAGTCATCCTTTGCAGGCTACAAGCTCAGATTATGTGCTCATCTAACTTTAGACGTCCGTGTACTTTTGAATAAAACAATACTCATTCTCACTGCTGAATCCCCACCTCTGTGCCTTGGGAAAGAAGAAGGTCTTTTAAAATTTGCATTACAAGTGATTCTCAAGGGACAGCAAGGCAGGACATCAAGGGAAAATGTCAGCCTGAAATGACAGCCTTATTATTGTTAACTGCTGCTCTGGAGGAGGGTTGTCCTGGAGCAGTAGCCTTTAAAAGATAGAAATGACCCCACCCCACCCCACCCCCAGGCCTACTGCCAAATCCCTGAAGTGCAGATGTGAGGGGAGGGGAAATAAAAACATTCTCAAGAATAAATCACATGGGGAAGGTATGGCACCGAGGCTAGAGGTGGAAGTACTCAAATGTCTCCAAATGTGTGTTCTGTGCAAATAACAGATGGGTTCCCAGTGGGAAATGTATCAGAAAGAGGAGTGGGCAAGAGGAACTTCTGGCAGGCTTGGATCCTAGGAGGGCAATTTTGTAGCTATGCTAATAAGGATAGTTGTACAGAGAGATCTGCCAGAACTTGGCAGAAAAAAAGGCATCTTTCCCCATCCCAGAGATCTAGGCTGGATAGATAAACCTGAACAAGATGCTGTAAATCTCAAACCTTGAGACCAAGACAATGAAAGCAGGAATTCTGAGAGCCTTGAGTTTTCCCAAAGTGCCTCCTAAGAGAGAAAGAGAAAATACTGCTGCAGCAGACTACTGGGAGCCTCAAAGATCTGGAAAGACTCAGGTCAAAGGCCCAAAGATTAAGACGCTGCCAAGAATCTTGGTCACCGAAACATCCAGCCCCCCCAGGGACTTACAGGAATGTCTGTTTGCTTCTAAGCTACGGATGATAATTGGTGGCATGTGAGCATGGGGAGGGGACTGCGCCGATTTTGAACTAGTTCCTAACCTTTGCATCTGAAACAGACATGCTCGGTTGTCACTCCTTTGATCCATCTGCTTCTACCCAACCTGTCAGCCCCTTCCCTTTCATCTCTCCTTTAAGTTGTAATCTCAAGAGCTGTGGCTGAAATCCCAGAGGGTCAGGGCCTAGTCCTCTTGAGCCCCACCTGAGTTGTAGCCTCTTCTGAGATAAGATTCTGGCTCTCCTCGGGCCTCATCAAAGGCTTGTGAAACCAATTCCAGGTGAGTTTCTGATAAGAAAAGCTAATGCGAGCCAGCCCTCCTCTGACTGTCTGGTGGGCTGTCCTCACTAACTATTAATAGTAAGGAGTTTTTTTCCCCTCCAGGCTCCACACATGCTCCAAAGGCTAGAAGGGTGTGAAAGAAAATCCCGCAGTGTTGAGCACATTCCATCTAAGTAGGAAAACTGTGATGGACCCACATCTGCAGCATTCTCAAAGGGTTCCTGGTGAGACAATTTGATATCCATTGTCAGAAACTAAAATGGCAACCATATGCACTCCTGCTGGAGTTTTGTTCGTCTTGCCAGAGAGGTAATTATGAACAAAGAATTTAGGTGGTTGAAAACACAATTCATTCACTTTTTTTCCTGCTATTTGGGATTGAAGCTAGAACCTCATACATGTAGGTCATACCCTCTACCAATCTACATCCCCCAGTGGTTTAACCTACTTTCTTGATGGTCAGCATGCAGAAATGTGTATTGCTCATAGTATATCATAAGCTCTTTTTGGAAACAATAAACATCGGGTCCAAGAAAAACAGTTTGCTTCTGCAGTTACTGAAATTGTAAAAATTAATTCCCGGAGCCCTAAGAACCTGAAAGTGTATTTCAGGAGCCACACATGGGCTAGTGCATACTTACTGTTGCTGTATCATTGTTAGGCATTGAGCATATGATACCACAGTGTTGCTTATGTTTTATTGCTTATCTATCTCTTCTACTAACTTTTAAGTCAGTGCTTGTTATGGTTTAAACATCCTTTGTCCTCAGGAAAAGGTACGTTGAGGGTTGATCTCCAAATTTACTGATATTGGTATGTGGTGAGACATTTAACAGGAACATTTAATGGTGATTACCATTTCATCAGGCTCATAGGTCCAAGCCTTCATGACTGGGTTAGTTACTGTAAGAGCATGTTACTCTCAAGGGAGTCTACCACTCCACAATACATCTGCTCTCTTCAGCCCATGTCTGCTTGCTCTTCTCACATGTCTTGCCTTCATCTGTCATATTCTATGCAGCATGAGGACTTCAGATATGACTGAATGATGGGTCACAATTACCTCTTTGAGAAAACTCCAGTAGGAGTGGATCTGCTTGTCACTGTGGTTTCAGACAATGGATATCAAATTGTTCCATCTTGATCTTCAGTGCCTTTCCAACCATGATAAACGAACCAGCTTCCTTATAACTAACCCATGCTCATGAATTTGGTTAATGCAACAGAAAACAGGCAAAGCAAGCACATAGAAAATTCTTGAACAAATAAATAAAAAACAACCTGTATTTGGGCTCAGAAGGAAGGATTATTATCAAAGATTAAGAAGTCTGGCAACAGCGTGAGAAAAAGTAGGGACATATATATCACACATTTTCCATGCCTGGCGAATGGTCCAGGAGAATTGGAATCCAATTGCTGATGTTTGATCACCATGTATATTGCAAAAACATGTGAGTTTTGAAAAAAAATTCATTTTCAAGCAAGCATGCTTGGAAGATAGGCTAATACTTCTTAATAATAGTCCTAAGCCTGTTGCAACCATATATAGCTTTTAATGATTTCCAATGCATGTTCTTGTAAGTGATAATAAAAATGTAGCCCAAGCAACTATGGAAGGCTTGTTCCAAGTCTCTCTTGGGAGAAATAGTACCTATTCTGTGTTCCTAGAACTGGGAAATGCACTTAAAACAAAGGCACTAGCAAGGATACAAACTCATCCAGTGTGCTTCCCAAACAGAGGTTTGAGTCCACTCAACAACCCATCTGCCAAGTGGAAATCTTCGGAGAGAGGCTTTTAAATCATGACTGCCTCCTGGTGAGAACCTGCCTTTCTCTTCTCGAAGAGGCCTACATTTTTGAAGTAGTTTGCCCTTGTTCTGTTACTGAGTAAGAAAACTCTTCAAATATTGATTCCTTTAATTAAAGCTGATGAAGCATCTGTATTTCATTTTCCTGCCTTGTTATGTCCTGAGTGGTTTTCTTTCCTTGCCCCCCAACCTTTCCATTTTCATTCCTTCTACCAGAAGAGTTTGAGTCCACGGTCCCTTTAGTCTCTTGTATTCATTATCTCTATTTCTCATCAAGCAGAGAAAGTCCTCTAAGTTCTCTAAGATGCACTTTCACCCCCCGGCTTCCCTTGGTTTAACTGTGGATAGCAACTGAGGCTTTTCAGACAAGACAATGGCTCATCTTTATTGCCCTGTAGCCTAGTATAACTATAGTCTCTCGGGAACAACTCCTAAGTTCAAAGCACTTGTTCAGGAATCTTGAGTTCTAATCTTGGCTGCCAGTAAGAAGTCTAACTTCTTGCTGTCTTAGGATTGTTATGTGTAAAACAGAGGGGATTAAACCAATCGGGTAACCCATCTGTAGAGAAGTTGACAGCTGCTCTGTAATTGCAAAGCTTTGAGGAAAGGCTGCCTGGGCACATATATTATCTTGCCCTTTCCCTTCCATTAACTTCTCACTCCAACAGCTCACCACAGGGCACCAGGAACTGCAGCAAAGAGCTCATTGATTATTGGTGCTGTTTTGCTCTCTTCACCTATTGGCACATGCTGGCTTTTGCAGAGAGAGTGATAGTCAAGTCCCTTAATGTCTCACTGGGGTCAGAGGAAAATCTGAGTCAGATTTTAAATTATATTATGATCTCATGTAAGCCGGCCAATCACTTACGTAATTTGAAAGCGTGTGGACCTTGCTTTCAGAGTATCTGGGGCCACTGGAGCTTTACCTAACAGTTATAAGTGCTATTGTACTATTACTATATTCACATCAAGCTCTGGTGTTCCTCCATCAGAAGGAAGGTTGAGGAACAAATATCATACTTCTGGGATTAGCTGGCTTTGGATGATTGAAACCTAAAGTATGAAAGGTGCTTGGACTGGCCTGATCACTAGAAAGATGGAAAGAAAGAAACCATGCCCAGAATAAAAAAAGAAAACATAACAGAACTTGGAGATTGACTACATTGGAGGAAAGAGAATAAGCTCTAAATAACAGCTGCAGAGAATGTTCAGAAGCCAGAAGACTGGTAAACAAGTCTACTCTGTCCGTGAAAGAGATTAGTTGGGAGGAGGATATAGGTTATAGAAGATGATGAGGGATTTGGCTTGGCACATATTAAACTGGGTTATGGATGGACAATTTTGGGAAGACATTTAGAGAGATGACACTGGAATTCCAGAAGAAAGGCAGAGTAAGAAGCTAATCTCTGCTCCAAAGGGGTGCTCTAAGGATGAGATAAGCAGTGAGACCAAATGGGACAGTTGTCCTTGTGATTAAGAAGCAGGCGTGTCTGGTGGCAGCCTTTGCCAGAATGTTTAGTTCCTCCTTGGTTTATGGGAATTGCGGGGACTTTGCAAAGATCTGTAGACCAGGGATCCAAGTAAAAGAGGCCAAGCCAGTAGATTCAGTTTATAAAGCTCAATGCTAAGGTTAATGAAGGACAGTGCAAGTCTTGATCCTTGTACACCCCAGTATTTTCCTTATTTCATCTCCTTGCAAGCCTGTCCCCATCCCCTAGTTCAGACAGATCACTAAGCTAGATACAGAGAGTGGGTAGAAAGAACATTGTAAACCCTTAGTGGAAACCCATCACAAAGTCCCCCACCCCATGCTGCTGCAACTCCAGTGTAGGGAAGACACTGGCTGATGAACAAAACTAATCGTTAAACCCAAGCATCATTTACAGTTCATGTCTTTTGTATGTCCACTCTTCCCAAGGGCTAACCAAATATTAGAGGCTAAACTAAAATCTACTCTAACTTTTCTCTGTGGTTCTACTGCCCTTCCCTATGTTGTTTCTGTATTTTGGCTTATTAACTGCGTCCTAAGGTACCATCCTGGGTGATAGAAGGATGCCATGCTTCGATAATAAAACCACAGTTGGACATGGGGACAAGCTATCTGGGAGTAAATCAAGGACCTGAGAATTTATAATTCCAACATGTTCTCAGCTAATGCTAATGTTGTTTGCCTATGATCTGCATTTTGACAGCCACTGCTGCACGGGACAGCTCCACTAATAAAAATCAAGAGAACAATCACCTATATGCACTGTCCCTGATTTCCAAAAAAATACGATTAGAACTCTGATACCTGAAGATCAGGGGAGGAAGACATAAATGGCTGCCGACATGCATCTCTGGAGAAACTTCTCTTTCCTGAGGAAGTGGCAATTACTGCAAATACCACAGAGTGGAGCTCAATCGCAGGTGAAACAAAAATTGAATCTGACAGGCATTAACTGAGCCTGCAGTTCTATTTACTGAAAACGATCTGGTATAATTAAAAATTCCCAACTGGAGGCTTGTTGGTGAACGTTATATATTAGGGAGTTCCCAGAGCAGGCCAGAGTCTCAGAGAACTTTGGAGGAAAAGCTGAAGGAGTCAAAACTACAGCAGGAATTAATACATGAACAAAAGAAAAGTCTGCCTATTTACTTGACAGAAAATTTGATTTTATATAGCAGAATAAGATAAGCCAAAAGCCTTTGTACGGGTGAAGACTACTTCTCTACTGGGTTATCAGTGATTATTTTTACTTTCTAATAATACATACTCTTACAAGATTTTTAAGAATTGTGTTCATGTTTTCATAAAAGCTCATAATATTTGATACACAGAAAGTTTTCAATACCAGTTTACTGATAAGCATACCTGATGAAGTGGCTGATAGCATGCATTTGTTGAACTGAACTGGCTGACTGACACATACTACATTAGAAGTTTGTTAATGGAGTCATGGTCTTTTTTATTGTGTAAATGACTTATGTCACATCACACTGCATGCTGAAAAGAGTGGTAGTCTATTGCAGTATCATTTTCTGAGCCATAGTGCCCACATATACGAAAGTCCTCTTACAGTAAAAATCACAATGTGTCAGCAACTTCAGAGAACGGCATTGCTGAACTAACTGGAAGCAATCCTGGGTTGTGGGGAGAATTTGGGCACTGCAATCAGGCAGAAGTTGGATCATATTCTATTTTTTTACACTCTGGAGGATTTGGACAAATAGCATCAGACTTCTGATGTTAACAATGGGGATTCAGGCACTAGCTGTTTTTTGTTGTTGTTGTTGTTGTTTGTTTGTTTTTTAGGGTTAGGGTTAGGGTTAAAAGCCAGTATTTGAAGTGCAAATATCTAGATCCTGCCCTCTTAAGTGAATAACAAACAAACAAACAAATAAATAAATAACAGGCTGCAAAGAGCATCTGGAGCCTTAGAAATCCAATGGAAGAGCCATTTCAGGGGGAAAGTGTTTTCTGGGGCACTAAGAAAAGAAGGTTGCTATAAACCATGCTTCCATTTTAATAGCTTCTCTCTGTCATGTTACAATTAGCAGAGTAGCATTATTGTAGTATACACACTCATATACAATCAAAAACCTACCAAATCATGAAAGAAACACACATTTCTATATCACTTCATAATCACTGTTAAATAGTAGGTCTTATATAATTCATAAAAATAGATGTCTCTTCATGCACAATCTACTCAAAACCAGGACATTTATCTGAGCCAAAGATGAAGACTCTTTATTGACTATAATCTACCCTCAGACAAGGAAAAGGATCACAGAAATATGAGACTTGAAATAATCTTTGGAGACAGGAAGATAAAGCTCAGAGAGGAGATGGGACATATCCAAGAGAAGTATCTGAGGATAAAACATGAATTTAATGATAGCACTTGGCTGGCATGTGAGAAATAAGGCCCTAATCTCCATGAAGTGCAAAGCAAGGCAAGGTGGCTTGGAACCAAAAATGATGTAACACAAATTAATTGTAGCTCTGTTTGCCAACATAAGAGGGATGGGTGGCTTTTGGTGGGGAATGGGGATACATACATGGAAGGAGACAATATATTCAGTTTTGTTGAATTTTGTATGCCCATGGGACTACTGAGCAAAATGTTGATTTGGCAATTGGATATATGGATACAGAATTTAGCAAGACAGGGATCTCAGCTGAAGGCTGGCCTTCACAAATCTGGGAATGTGCAGGAGTTAAAACGCATGGAGTACAAGAGACTACACAGAGGGAGTATGTAGAGTGCACTGAGTGAGGAGGGAATAGCCAAGGAAGATGATTAAGGACAGGCCAGAGATGAGATTGTGTGCTGATGAAAGCCAAAGAGGAAACTGAATCTCAGAGCAGGAGTATTCCAATCATAAGAGACTCATTTGCTGATTACGAAGCTGTCCTATGTCCAAGGATTCCAACTGCTGCATGTTGCTTTCTCCTAGTGGACTTTTCTGATTAGTTGTGGTATCTCATTAGTCATCCTGTCCTTTATCACACCAAGAGCATTTGATAGTGAAGAATTCATCTTGATCACATGCAACCTGTTCTCATCAATTCCTGGCAAGGATGACCTGAAGTACAGTGAAGGAAGAATATCATACATCAACTAAATCCATAAGTATAAGCTTTAGATGTGTTTTTTTTTAATCTGGCCTTATTTACAAAGGCAAAAAAACCAACAAACAACAAGAAACTATCATAGAATAAACTAAATGTACTAAGGCTTATGCAAATATAGTTACAACTTCTCTCAAAAAAAAAAAAAACTAGGCTTTTGATTGTTTGGTTTCTCTATTATATGCAAAATCAGAAATAAGGCTTATGGCCCTCATCTTGCTTCAAAACCTTAAAGAAATTCTTGACTCTGGTAGACTTAGAATTCAAATCCACCTGATGCCAATATCCACTTGGGAAAACCTAGGGACCTCTTTGTAGTATTGTTTCTGGGCTTTGAAAACAGTGGTTCCCTGATTCTCACCAGTCACTAGACAATCCGCTTATTCAAACAATACTTTAAAACTCAACAAATCAGGTCTCCATCAGTTTATAGCAAGCTCTTCCATCACAGTGTGCACCGTCAGTGGGAGCACTTCTTGGCTTAGAGGAAGTAAAGGAATGAAGAGGGGAAAGACATGAGAGGCAGAGGGAAGCTTCCTACTGAGAAAGTCTCCAAAGGAAAAGGAAGAAAAGAACAATAAAATGCCCTTCCAGAGAATGTCCTCATGACTAGCTCAGTGCTACTGGGAAGGGCAAGCTCTCTTCCTGGCATTCTTCAAGGTTTGTAAGAAAATGGCTGTCTTTGTTGTTACTGAGATTATCCAAGAAGGGATGCCATGAACGTTAAACTATCTCCAGACTCCTCCTCAACAGAAGAGTATGAGCTTGAACAGCTCTTAGAGATTATTTTAAAAGAATTCTGTATGTGAGATAGGCAGATAACTGAAGCTGTGAAGAATGCAACCTTCACTGAGGCTCAAGAATCTCAGTCAATCTTCGGGGAAGTAGATAAGCCCTCCAGATGGCTTTCTAAGAAGAGGGCTCTGGAGGCAGAACAGAGGAATCTAGCTAGTGAAGGCAGTGTTGGCACTTAAAAGGAATCAAGTTGGTATTTAATTCAGAGAAACCTAGATTTGGGAGGAGAGATATCCAACTAGCTGCTTGAAAGCAATATGAACAATTCTTTGTGGCTTGGGGGTAAACAAAAGGAGCTTCTAAAATCCGTTTCATGGATAGGGAGACAGCACAGTGGGTTAAGGCTGACACAACCTGAGTTCTATCCCCAGGAGCCACATGGTAGAAGAGAATTGACTCCTGCAAGATGTCCTCTGAATTCCGTATGTGTACTGTGTCATCATGCACATACGTGTGCACACACATAAAAATAGATGTAATTAATAACAACTGTTCAAGGGTCAGAGATGTCACAGTGTAGAGCAGTTGTTGAGTATCCACAAGGCTTAGATTCATTAGTACCACAAAAATGTTATGCAGTACTTATCGTAGGATTCTTATCATTATGGATTTTGTGGCCTCTTCTAATGTCAATTATGTTTCCTTCTCATTTTCCAGAGCACTTTATTAAAGTAACCTTTCACATACACTGCTTGTTAGGGCTCATGGGAGAATAATTTAGTGTTAATATTCCAGAGACACTAGGGGAAATAAAACCCTGGAGGAAGAGAATGACCCTCTTATGCCCAGAAAGCTTTGTTGTTAATCTTCTTTAAAGCTTTTCTCTTTAAAAACTGTTGATCTACTCATCGCCAATAGGTCCTGGGAACAGTTTTGTTTCAGTTAAGAGGACATTTCCATTTCTGCATGCTTGCCAAGATGTCAAAACTCATGTCAGACCTATGGAGACACTCAAAATTCCAGAGTAAGCTTATCAGTGATCTATGAAAGACCACACACTATGGGATACATGTGGCTTGCAGACATGGGTCTTAACCCATCTGGATTTTGTTTCTGGGCAAAATACAGATGCTTTGTTTCTTGAGACAATATGGCTTCTGGAATCAGAGTCCATTTTGAACTTTGTGAAGTCATGACAACAAACTGAAAGTCAAGTGGGATACCATGTAAAACGATTCTAGAATCAGTCAGCTACACAGGTCAGCAATTCCAGCTCAGGAAAATTCTGGATTAAGTAGAAATTTTCTTTGTGCCAATTTTAAATAACCAGCTTTAGAAATAAAGAAATACTGAGTGATACAAGCTGCTCCATGATCCCTCCACTTATACTGATATTTGGGGAGACAGAGAAAGAATAATTAAAGATGACCATTACATACAGTGCTAAAAGTGTGGCTAACAGAAGCTTAGTTTATTACAAGAACAACAGGTCCAAGCTAGTAGCATGGGGCATGGAAAACACAAGCTTGTATAACACCCTTTCAGACTAGTGCAAAGCAGTTATTTGTCATTTCCACCGTATCTCTTATCTCCAAAATTGAGAGACTTTCCCCTAAAGTACCATCATAAGATGGGGAAAAACAAAAGCAACAGAAAGACTTTAAAAGGCAGCAAACCTCATCCACAAAACCTTGGGCTACTTGGATTACTGAAATTGAGTGTTGGAGTTAGCTTTGAGTTTCCTGGCAACCAGGGCCATTAATGGAGACATGATGGCTAATGGCATTGTCAAGCTGTGATTTAAAAAAAGACCAATGCTATTTTGTCAGGAGGATTAAACTTACTTTACTTTTTTTGGCAGTCAAAGCATTACCAGTTTTATAGAAGATTCTGAATGATAATATCCTTTCATCCTTTCTCTCTCTCTCTCTCTCTCTCTCTCTCTCTC
>CABHPQ010076483.1:0-21693 GCA_902168405.1 Peromyscus aztecus | reverse complement strand
ATAGTCCTAACAAAAAAGAAAAAAAATTCTAAGTTATTAAAACATTTTAAATGCCATATTCTGTAGATCTCTGAAGGGACTGAAGATGACCTGTCTATCTGAAATATCTCTGCTTAGCCTTGAAAACA
Organism: Peromyscus aztecus; assembly: GCA_902168405.1. Lineage (NCBI taxonomy): Eukaryota > Metazoa > Chordata > Mammalia > Rodentia > Cricetidae > Peromyscus > Peromyscus aztecus. The sequence continues at coordinate 21,565 of CABHPQ010076483.1, read as the reverse complement.
TACCTAATATGACTATAAGTCAATTGTAATGTCTAACAACTTTCATTTCTTTATATCTTAATGGTTGGTAATAATAACATTCAAGATTTAGCAAATTGCATTACATTGTTCAATGAACTATATATTTACAATATCCTGAACAAGATTAGAAAAAACATGTATAGCATTTTCTAACAAAAGCAATTGCAATATTTATAATTTGTATACAATACATAAAAATCCAATCCAATGTAAAGTATTTAAAACTAGTAATTATTATCTTTTAAAAGTAAATTCAGTAATCTATCTTTTTATCTATATCATATCTATATCCTCTCTTTTCTTTTTTAGAGTAGATCCAATAATATACCATCTATTCTATCATTTCTAATTATTTTTTTTTCAAAAAAGAACCTTTAATCTCCTTTGCTTAGCCCTTTTTCTAAACATTAACAATAACAACTTGTAACCAACACTCATAAACAATGAAAATTATCCCAAACCCAAAACCCATAGAAAGAACAAAATCACCCGCCCCACTCTACCTCTTTGGGAATGTGGGAGACATGTTCTTAAAATTGCTTCCTGCTGGTAGTGGGTGAAGGCATCTTTAGAGGATTCTGAAAAGAAAATTTTGGGTTAATTGTCAAGTTCTAGGAAAGGTCGGTTGTTGTCCAGCCTCTGTATAATGCCAAAGTTCAAGGCTTATCTCAAGTCCTTGTTCAAGTAGTCTGTGAAACTAGATTATCTCTGTTAGCCATCAAGAAATTGATCTGAGCTATTTGTAGTCCAAAGCTTATCATTGGGTGCAGTTTGTCAGGTTATTGATATTATTATTGTCCACATGGAATCATTATTGTGGGGCCCCATCATCTTTCTGGAGACTTCAAATTCAATGTTAGGACTGGTCTTGATTCCCAGCAGAAAACTGATAGAGACTCAAATAAAAAAACATATATAGGCAGCTAAATGAAGCCCTTTTTTTCTAGAATTAGTGAGTACTCTATATGACCATTAATATCATAACAAAAGTTTAATATATATATATATATATATATAAAATTTGATATAAAAGTCATAACTTAAGAAATGTTTAAAGAGTCAAAATTGAATCAAAGAATTGAGATTAGTAGCAAAAGAATAGTTCCTTTTTTTTTATTTTCTTCTGTCCCATGTCAGAAGAGACTCTATCTTCTGGCATGATACAGAGATTTGCATTTTCCTTTTAACAAAATCCTTGGGTTTACACAAGGAGAGAGCCATTCTCCAATTCCAAATCCAGCTTTAATTTTTAATTTAACTGGAACTACAAGAAGACCATTAGTGTTAAATGTCTTTAGAGAAGAGCAGAAACAAACATTTAGGAAGACTTGGGAAAATTTATATGTGATAAACCAATAGGCCAATTTATTCTTTTGGGGGGGACACTTTTTTTCTGGATGATTTGTCTTTTTTCTTCAGATGCCTCATTTGTCCAGTGTTCTTCAGATTCCTTAGCCTTCATTTCTTTAAAGACAAAAACAAAAACCTTTCCCCAATACTAACTGTGGGAGGTTCCCTATTGGTTCCTGAATAAATTTGTTAGTGGAATAAGTTAGTTTAAATTGGATGACATGCTGGTTGATGAACTATCACCACTTCTATTTAAGAGGTCTCTCTTGTTCAAATTGAACCTTTATCAGTTTTGATGGTATTCACAGCTTATCTTTTCCTGTAGAAATAAAAGCAAAACCTCATCCCCAGTGTAACACATATCCTGATTTCCCATTCTGAGGTCAACACATCCTAAAGTACATAGACTGATTTAATTCTGTAGGTTTTTTTTCTATTATCCAATGTGTCTCCACAGTTGTTGTTCCTTTCTCATTAGCACTGAGAAAATTCAAAGATAATAGAGCATTATATAATCTAATTCTGGGGGCTTTTGTTACCCTCATGTTGAAACAAAAGCAAAACCTCATTCCCAACATAACACATATCCTGACTTCCATTCTGAGGTCAGCACATCCTTAAAGTATACAGGATGATTTAAATCTGTAGATTTTTTTCCTATTATCCAATGTCTCTCTGCAGCTGTAGTTCTTTTCTCATTAGCATTGAGAAAATTCCAAGTTAATAGAGCATTATGTAATCTATTTCTGGGGGGTTTCATTACCTTTTCTATTTGTTTAGTATATATGTTAGAGTTCTATTTGATCTTTCTATAACTGTTTGGCCTATAGGAATATGTGTATACCTGTAATATGCTTTATATTGTAATATGCAAGTAACAACTGTTTTATTTTACTAGGGACATTTACTGGAGCATTGTCAGTTTTAATTTGTGCAGATATACCCATGATGGCCATAACATCTAGCAAATGCATGATTACAGAATCAGCCTTTTCAGAACTCAGAGAAGTTGCCCATTGAAATCATGAATAAGTATAAATGGTATGATGTACATATTACAATATTCCAAATTCTGCAAAGTAAAACACGTCCATCTGCCAGATTTCATTCCTCTGGGTACCCATTGGGTTACATCCTGCTGGTAGTGGAGTCTGATTGTAAAAAGAAGGACATTTCCTTATAATTTCCTTAGCTTGTTGCCAGGTTATGGAAAAATCTTTTGCAAAAACTTTACTATTGACATGATTTTTTTTAGGAAATTCTGAGGCCTTTAGCACATTTCCTATCAATAATGTGTTAATCTTATCATTACTGTGTGCTAGAGGACCTTGCAGACCCATATGGTATGGGATGTTAGCTATATATAAAGGATGATTCCTATTCCTGATTGTATCTTGTAGCTGAATAAATAGTGAAATGAATTCTGACCCATTAGGGATAAATTCTGCAGTCTCAATATGTAAGACCACTCTTTCAGGATACTGAGAGTCAGTAACTGTGTTGAGAAGTTCTGAAAAATCCATTAATACCAACAGAATAGCATACAATTCTGATTTTGAACTGAATTATAAGGACTTTGAACCACTTTACTTAAAATTTCTGATTTGTAACCTGCCTTTCCTTATTTGTTTACATCTGTATAAAATGTACAAGCTCCAGATATGAATGTTTCTCATACAATGTTAGGCAAAAATCCAAACAGCTCTCTTCATAAGTACAATTTTATTGCTTTTGGGATATTTTCTGGAAATATCCTCCCCCACAAATTTACTGTAAGCTATTTGCCAAGGTTCACTTTCTGCCCATAATTTTTCAATGTCCTCCTTAGTTAAAGGTATGACAATTTCTGCTGGGTCTATTCCCACTAATTGATGAAGTCTCAATTTTCCTTTAAATCAAGTCAGAGATCTTTTCTACACATGTTTTTAATACTTTACTCTGTTTATTTGGTAGAAATATCCATCCCAATATTTTCTATTCCCTTTGTATTAAAATTCCTGTAGGAAAATGCCTAGAGGGTAAAGTAACCAAAGTACAATCCATCTTTGGATCGACACAATCCACATGTCCTTCCAATACATTCTTTTCTACCAAGGCCAATAGTTTTTTCTGTTTCAGGTGATAATTATCTTGGATTATTTAAGTCCTTGTCACTTTCTAATGTTTTTAACAAATTACTCAGTTAATCATTTTTTACCCCTGCAATAGTTTGTAGATGGGAAATGTCTCCAAATAATCTTTGAAATTCATTAAGACTCAGTAATCAATCTCTCCTATTTGCACCTTTTGAGGTCTAATTTTTTGTAGCTCTATTTTATATCCTAAATAATTAATAGAATCTCCCCTTTCTATCTTTTCAGGAGCAATGTGTGATCCCTAGCAAGGCAAAATTATCTTTATATCTTCAAACATTCTTTCTAATGTATCTGCATTAGAATCAGCTAGTAAAATATTGTGCATATAATGATAAATTATAGATTCAGCAAATTTTTTACATATTATTTCCAATGGCTGTTGTAAAAAATATTGGCGCAGGGTTGTGCTATTCAATATTACCTGTGGGAGAGCCCTCCATTGATATCTCTTAACTGGTTGAGAATTATTATAATTAGGCACCATGAAGGCAAATCTTTCTCTGTCTTTTTCTTGTAAGGGTATTGAAAAGAAACAGTCTTTTAAATTGATAAGCATAAGAGGCCATCCTTTAGTTAACAGAGTAGGCAATGGAATTCCACATAAGAGAGCCTATTGATTGAATTACTTTGGTAATTGCTCTTAGGTCTATTACCATTCTATATTTACCAGATTTCTTTTAATAACAAATACAGGAGAATTCCAAAGGCTTGTTGAATCTTTAATATGCTGAGCATTTAACTGTCTTGGACCAGCTCTTCTATAGCCTCTAGTTTCTCTGTTGTGAAATGTCATTGCTGAACCCATACAGGCTTGTCTGTTAACCATTTCAAAGGTGGAGCTCTTAGTGTCTTTGTTGGAAAATCATTAGTTGTTGTGACCTGTTCTTGTACAGTCTGGATGGCTGGTGGCCACTCAGAATAATACCTTCTAATATTTCTCTAAGAAACATGTGTTAGTTTATGATTTGTTCCTGAAGTTGGAGGAATGTTGATCTGAATATTGCATTGTTGTAATAGATCATGGCCACATAAGTTCATAGCTATATTAGTCACATATGACTTTAGTTTTCCTCTCTGTCATTCTGGACCTATACATTTGAGCCATCTTGCACTCTGTTTCACTTGAGATAATGTTCCAGTCCTTAACAGCTGAATGTTTACCTCCTGAAAAGGCCAATTTTGATGCCAAAATTCTGTAGCAATTATTGTCACATCTAGACCTGTGTCCACTAAATTGTCCAAGAAAATGTCATTTATTTGTATTTTTAATTTTGGTCTTTGTTTATTAGTAGAATGTTGCAAAAATTTGATTTATTGTTTCTCCTGAATTTTCTATTCTCTCTGCCTCAGCTGTTCTATCACCCCCAAGCACTCTGGTTTATTACAATAGACATTTGATTATTTAATTGCTCTGAGTAGGTGTTTCTTCTATGATGGCAGAAAAGCTCTGAACTGAATTTGCTGTGGGACCCTGTGGGAGTTTCCTTATGATAGAGGCAAATGATTATCTTGTCTGTCCCTTGATGATCTACATTCCTTGTTCCAATATTTACCCATACCACTCCTTCTGCATAATCCAGAAGGGAGAGGCATTCTGTTGCTGTTCCTGGTATAAACATTTATTTTCTAGGAATGCCCTGTATACACTCCCTTTACAAATGAGCTTATTTTCCATACCAAAAACATCTGACATTCCTTAAACCTTTTGAAATTACTTATCCTATCCACATATCATCATGGTCATGAGACTCAACATTAATTTTGTCCCTGGTCCAGTCCTCCGAGGGTGCAGATCTTGCCTTTAACAGTCTTATTATTATTTTTCCTGCTGCATTCGAGTTCTTAATTGCCAAAGATTCAATTATTATCTGTATAACTTCTGAATTCTGATATCATTCTATTTACTGCTGAAGACAGCCTTTGTAAGAAATCTGTGGAAGATTCTTTCAAGCCCTATATAACTTTAATGAATGGTTCAATTTTCTTTCCTGCTTCCTCAATTCTGTCCCATGTGTCCATGGCTGCCATGTGGCACAGAATTTTGGTTTGGTTATCATATAGACATTTTCTTTGTATTTCAGCATATTGGCCTTCTCTAAGAAGCTGATCCTAGAAAATTTCCATACCTCTACCTCTACCTTGATTTTCTATTGTCTTAGTCTTGTCTCTAAAGCAGGTGTGCCACTGCAATTGTGTTCTGGGTTCCTGGACAGCTATTACTAATTCTTTCTAGTCCTAAGGAATAATTCTATTAGAAGTTGATCATATGTTTAACATTTACTTTACAAATGAAGAATGCATGCCATGGGATACTATAGCTTCCTTAAATCTCCTCAAATCTAACATTTCTGCTGGAGTCTAATTAGTTCTTATAAATGTGCTTGAGCAGGTGGTTTCTCTATGGCTACTGGATAAATTAAGTTTGACTGTTTGAAAACAGGCTGTTTCTCTGTAACCATATAATTCAATCCTGAAATAATTTCACCTTTAAATTCTTCTGTCTGGGTCTGAATGCCTCTATGATTCATTTTAACATGTTTTCTAAAGCATTTATCTTGGCACTTAAATTGATAAACTTCTGTAACAGTAAAATAGGGATAATTAAACAAATACGTATAATTGATGTTATATACATCCCCTCAGCATTAACTATCCTCTCATGTAATTGTTCCATTTTCAGACTGCCTAACGTTTTATCAAACAAACGCCAATTTCCTTCCATTGTAATGATATTTCCCATTTTTTGATGTAGGAATTTTTTTAACTAGTTTTTCCCTTTAAGATATCTGATATCTTAATTGACTTACTAAGTCTTCATAGAACAGAAGTCTGAGGAAATTTCAAAGCAGCTATCTTGCATAGTTGCAGTCCAAGATTGGAATATAGAGAGACAGAAAGAAAATGAGTGTGCCTACTACCTACCAGGAGAAAAGAAAAAAGCTAAAAGCTAAAGTCCAACCACATGCTCAAGCCTGAGTCATTTCAGGTTTGAGGCAGGGTCTGAAAACCCACAAATAGTATAGCCACTTGTAGTTCCTGCCCCTTGCAACTCCATCCGTGTGAGTTGGAGATCTGGTGGCAAGTAGCTCCAGCTGCATGTAGCTTGGTCACTTGTAGGTACTGTTGAGGGCAGCTTTGGCCAAGTGTAGTCCAAATCACTTGTAGCTCTGGCCATGACTAGGGCCTATACATTTCGGCCAAACTGGGGCCTGTAACTCTGGGCCTGTAAGGTCACCAACAGTTTTTTAAAGAATTCTTGCCACATGGGTGAAAATTGTCAATGAATTTCTAAACTGTTATTGAATGAGAAACACAGAACCAAATACGGGGGTGCAAGCTATACAGATCAGATCAATAGCCTTCAACTAACCTTAGCTCACCATATCGCCATAGCTCCCCAATGATAACCTGTACTGACCTGACCTTTATTGCCTTCCTGTTCTGCCTTCTCATTGGCTCTTAGCCCAGCCACATTTCTTCCTCATCACTGCCTGTCTATACAGACATCCAGGTCTCTATGGTTGGTACGGTATTAAAGGTGTGTGTCACCACACTTGGCTGTGTCCTTGAGTACACAGAGACTGTGCCTGTCATGTGATCAGATAAAGTTCATGTGCTACCACCACTTGACTTCTGTTTATGGCTATGACCTCTCATCTCCAGGCAAATTTTACTTATTAACATGCAAATAAAATATCACATTTTAACACAAATAAAATATCACCACAGGCATCCTTGTAAAAAAGTTGAGTGTGGCAGCTTGCCTCTGGATTCCAAATACTGGTAAGAGAGGGACAGGATCCTTGGAACTCACTGATCAGTCAGCCTAGCCTACTTTTGAGTATTTCAAGGCAATATAAGAGCCATCTTTTGACATGTGTCATGAGAAAAATCAAATTAATTAAAGGACTATTCTATTACTAATCTCAATTCTCTGATTCTATCTGAGTCTTTAAACTTTTCTTAAAGTATGAATTTTACATCAAATTTACAAGATCAATATATATGCATTTTAAACTTTGATATTAATGATCATATAGAATACTAACTAATTCTAGATAAAAGACTTCAATTAGTTGCATATATGTCTTTGTGTTCGAGTCTCTTATCAGTTTTCTTCAGGAAATCACGGCCAGGCCTAACATCAACTGAAGTCTCCATGAAGAAGATGGGGCCCCACAACAACAACAATTCCACGTGGACAATAATAATATCACAAAGTTGACAAATATCATCTACAGATCAACTTTGAACTACAAAGTGCTCAGAGCAATTTGAGAGTGCTAGCTGAGATTATCCAGTTTCAAAGACTACTTGAATAAGAACTTGAGATAAACTCTGAACTTTGGCAAGATGCTCAAACTGGAAAATGAAGGATATAGTTACCTTTCCTAGAATTTGACAATTAACCTAAAATTTTTCTTTCAGAATAAAGATACCTTCACTCATACCCAGTAGGAAGCAATTTTAAGAATATGACAACCACATTCCCAAAAAGGTGGTGTAGGGTGGGTGGTTTTTTGTTCTTTTAATGGATTTTGGGTCTGAGATAATTTTCATTGATTAGTAGGGTTGGTTACAAGTTGTTGTTAAGGGTTAGGAAAAGGGCTCAGCAAAGTAGATTAGATTTAAGGTTGTTGTTAAAAAAAAGAAAAAGAAAAAGACAATTACTAGTTTTAAATACATTGGATTGGATTTTTTTATATTGTATACAAATTATATATATATATATATATATTGAGCTTGATATTGTTAGAAAATGCCATACAAATAATGCTAATCTTTTTCAAGATATTGCACTTATACCATTCAACAATGTAATATAATTTGCTGATCCTTGAATGTTATTATTACCAACTATTAGGATATAAAGAAATGAAAGTTAGTAGTTAAACATTATAATATAACTTGTAGTCATATTAGGTGTGTTTTCAATATTGGGCAGATATATTTTAGATAGACAGGTCATCTTCAAACTCTTCAGAGAGCTACAGAATATGGCATTTAAAATATTTTGATAACTTAAAAAAATTCTTTTTTGTTATGACTATGAGACATGTCAGGTCCTGGCAGTACCAATCTACTTCAGAGAAACTATGGGCATTGAATAAACTGTATATTGAGTTAACCTTCATTGTGGCAAAAATTAGCCACTGGATAACAAATTATCCTCAAAACAACTGCTGACAAACAGGACAGATAGGACATGAAACAAAGGACTAGTGATTCTTGCCAAAACAAGTGTGGCTGTGGCTTTATCAAAAGACATCTTCTGAGGCCAGGACAATATGGCATCATCCTTGAAGTGGCCTTTGCAATCTGGAGAATGTACAGTGCCCTTTTCTTCAAAGGTATCTGAACAGGCAGTGGGCCGATGGCTTCTGATGTGCAATGGAACAGCAGCTGAAACAGTTATTCTTGAAGAGTAACTAAGCTCACACCTCTCAAGAGTAGGCTGGCATTTAATAGTGGGATGTGGAGAAGAACAGGATGCTGAGATGAAGCCACATATACACAGCCAAGAAGAATGGACAGGTGAATTAAAAACATCAAAAATTTCCAGAAATTAAAATCCTGAATTATGACATGACACTAGTGGAATTCAGGTGTTTCTGGTACATGAACTGCTTTCACCAAATGTGAGGTTGAACTGTTGACATTGTGTACATCCTACTTCACAAATGAGTCTGTCAGATATGCTAAGCCTATAGCCTGAAGATGATGCCCCAACACTGTGGAAAAACCTTGGGTGATTCTCTAAGCAGTTATCTGTTTCTGTCAACTCACATTTTTTTTGGAAGTTGCTTGCATGCACTTCCTATTTTTATTTTTGTTAGGTAATATTATTTTCTTCTTGGGTCTCTGAGGGAGTTGAAGATTAGTTAGTTATAGTTGAGGATCAGTTAATTATAGTTGAAGATTAGTTACTATAGAAAGTATAGTATAGAAAGAAAGAATTAGGTATATTTTGGACTTACCAAAATAGGATAGATAATGGAATTATTTTCTATGAATTTGTCAAATACAAATGGACTAGACATTTTTTAGGTATCTATTGCTTATATATATGATATATAGTTATTGTATTTTTGTGTATAATTTTTCTTATAACTTTTTTCCTTTTTTTCTTTTTATTAAAATAGAAAAGGGAAAATATGGTGATATTTTATTTGTACTGAAATGTGATTTTATTTGTATGTTAATAAATAAAGTTGCCTAGGGGTCAACACTAATAGCAAGCCAGAGCAGAAGTCTGGCAATGGTAGCACACGCCCTTAATCCTGATCACATGACAGGAAGATCTCTGTGTTCAAGGACACGACCAGCATGGAGACACATGCCTTTAATCTCAATACCAACCATAGAAGACCTGGAGGTCTGTATAGATGGGCAGTGATGAGGAGGTCATGTGGTTGGGTTTACAACCAATAAGAAGGCAGAGCAAAAAGTCAATAAAAAAAACAAACACACAGGAAGTAGCTCTCTTGCGGAGAGGTAGGACAGCAGGAGCAGTGAGGGGTAAGGTTTTAGTCTCAGCCCTTAACTATTGCTCTGACCTCTTGGCTTTTAACTCTGTATTTGGCTCTGTGTTTCTTATTTAACAGGACGGTTACATCTACATTGCATCCTGTTAAACAATTGGCCAAATGGATCTCATAGAACCCACCCCCAATACCACAGGCACATTGTCAGTGTTATTAGTTAACCAATACAACCTGACAATGAAACCCTATTGTTGAAAATACTGCTTATGGTCAAGCATAGAGAAATTGAACTAATGCTTAACTAGAAGCTTCACCCCAATGACCAATGCTCATGGTGTTGGAAGATACTTTGCAGGTTATTGTAAGAGAAAAGCAATCATGAATATCATCCAGCTACAAAGTCTGCCATATATAGCAGTTATTTGTCTGTAAAATATACTGGTACAATGGTGACACAGATATTATGGCAGTAACCAACAATTTTATTGGATATATTTTAATATTTTACTTGACAGTAGTGTTGAACACAGTGTGTCCTAAAAAGACATATACACTTGGTTTATTTAATAATAAAAATGTCATATTACATAAAAAAGAATTACAAAGAAAAGGATATATTTATGTCATTGTTTGGAAAAATAGTGATGAAGATATTGTTTCTCTTCTCTAAGCATATATTTCTATAATTGGATAATTGGATAATATATATCCATATATATATACATATATATGTATATATATATAATAAATGAATAGATATAGATTGAACATGCAATTCAAGACAGAGTGTGGGCCACAACAATAAATGATTACCATTGAGAAAGATATGAAAGATTATGAGTTTCTAAGGGAAAGGACAAGGAAACTAATTTACAGTGTAGAGCTCACTTTAAGGCATTGCAGACAAAAATGGAATTCCTCTTTAAACATTTTCCTGATCAGCAAGATAATGGAAAAATCACAAATTAACCTTTCTTTAGGTTGAAGCTCTACAAATATGAAATCTCTATTTGAAGTTAGTAAGAGTCCTATTACTAGTGGTCTCAACTGCAGATTAATTAGAAGCCAAATGGGGATAATAACAGCACATGGCCCAATAAAACTCACATCTAGACTTAGGATGAAAGCCACAGAAGCAAGAGAATATACACAAGAAAACAGGAGGCTATCCTGAGTATAAGTGAATTATGTTTATCCATCTTACATTTTCTTCTTTCTTAAGAAATCAATAATTTTAAAAGGAAAATATATTTTTTATTTTAGTTAAAAGGAAATTTGATTTAGAACATCAAATAGTATTTGAAATTATTTTCTAATTGACTACAAGATTTACTCTACCTTCTAGTTCAAAATTCTAAAACTACAATAAAACACAATTTTATTTGCAAGACTCAGCCATTGTATAATCAAAATAATTATTATAAGTTTGATGCTGTTGAAGTATTTCAATATGATTATAACAGTGGTATTAAATATGCTAGGTCAATTTATTTTATTGTTAGAAAATGAAGCTAAACCTGGATAGTTCAATGAAATGACAAGCTCTTTGGTTTACTACTAAATCATTGACTTGTATTTTATATTTGTTTTCTAAAGTTTGAAGATTATTAATTGGCATCTACTAAGAGTCTCAGTGCAATTAAATTAAGCAGTACCTTCAAAAAAATTTATTCTATACCTTACTTTTGTTGTTAAAATGTTGGTTTAGGATCTGATCCCATGTAATAATTTTTTTTCCTTTTTAAAAATCTAGTTAAGACATTGGATTCAGGGAAATTCTTAGGCAGTACTGAATATGAAGATGATTAATATGGCTGCAAATTTTGGATACCCCTTTATAATAATTCTGCTGATAGTAATTATCAAGTAATTATCATAAAATGTCTAACCTATTTTAGCATTACTATTCTGTGCATATACATCAATTTCCCCTAATAGATCTTTTCAATGTCATATTCTTTTCAATGTCATATTTATCTCCATTTTCCAGAATACTGGCATCATTTTGGGCAAAATTATACTGATTTATTGCTTATTATATGAAAAGAAAAAATCAAAGCTTTGTTTAAAATATGTGATCTTTTATTCTACTCCAGATGAATTTGTTTTGAGATCCTGGAAGAAAAAATATATAATTTTCTTTGCACTGTCTAAGATGACTTTGGTTGTAAAGCCATGCATTTTAGTCAGAAATGTGAGGAAATTTCAGTTTGAATCTAATAAAAAAGAATTTTAGAGGACATCATTACAAACTTAACTGTTTCCCTTCAATTTCAAATGTCTCTCAAATTCTTGAATTCTTTCTATGTCTTTGATGGAAAATATTAAACCAAGGTATTGCTCATTCCCAAAACACATTAGAAGGAGGATTGAAGGCTATATCTTCTTAATACTGTTATCCTCACCTATCATTAGGTATAGTGGTATTTTATTTGTGCTGAAATGTGATTTTATTTGTATGTTAATAAATAAAGTTGCCTAGGGGTCAGAGTTATTAGCAAGCCATAGCAAAAGCCAGGGCATTCGTGGTGCATGCCTTTAATCCCAGCACTTGGTAGACAGAACTAGGTAGATCTCTGTGTGTTCAAGGATACAGCCAGCATCGGAGACACAGGCCTCTAATCTCAATACCAACCATAGAAGACCTGGAGTGACCTACAGACAGGCAGTGATGAGACGGTCATGTGGTTGGGTTTACACCAATGAGAAAGCAGAACAGGAAGTCTTTATAAAGACAAACACACAGCAAGTAGCTCTCTTTCGGAGAGATCTCTTGCAGAGAGGTAGGACAGCAGTGGCAGGAAGGGTAAGGTTTTTAATCTCAGCTCTTAGCTATCGCTCTGATCTCTTGACTTTCTTCTCTGAATCAGCTTTGTGTTTCTTATTTAATTAAATGGTCGATTACATCTACAATTAGGTGTAACAAAGAGAACTGTATAGAAGGAAGAACACCCAGATTATCTACTGTTCTTCTGGTGTACATAACAATCTACTTATTGAATTCAATTTGGATTTTGGGTCCTTAAGAAAATATAAAACACAGGTTATATTCCTTTAAAGGGTTGTGCTGATTCAATTTTAAAAAATGATATACTTAACAGAGTTTCTAATGTAAAGATTAAGTAATCATTATACACATCAATGGAATTCATCATAGCTATTTTTTATTTCTATTTTACATTTCTAGTCCTGTGAGCTAAGAAGATCTTTAAGTTCAATAGTACATAAAAGGAACATGATATTTTGCATACCCTGTGAGAGTTTTATGGAGATTGTAAAACACTATGACATAACTCATGTTATGGAAAATTTAATATGTTATTCAGATATACTATAATGAAAAGTATATTACAAATATTTATATGATAGTATAATTTAAAATTATTGTTTTGAGGACATAATGAAAAGAAATAGAATGTGATGGTTTGAATAGAAATGGTCCACATACATTCTTGTGTTTTGATGCTTGACCCATAGGGAGTGGCACTATTAGAATGTAAGCCTTTGTTGGAGGTAGTTTGTCTCTGTGGGGCTGAGTTTTGAGATTTCGTGTGCCCATGCTATGCCTGGTGTGGCATGTAGTCTTTTGCTACCTGTGGATCAAGATGTAGATCCTTATCTCCTTATCTAGTACCATGTCTGCCTACATATTTTCTGTCATGATGATAATAGATTAAACCTCTGAAACTGTACACCACTCCAGTTAAATGTTTTCCTTTATAAGAGTAGCTGAGGTCATGATGTCTCTTCACAGGAATAGAAACCCTAAATAAGACATGTAATTTCAAATATTTTATTTTCCAAATTATGTACATAGTGAACTATAAAACATTGAAAGTGGAGAGAATAAATTGAAATGGTTGCCTATAACTCAGAGTCAACTACTGTTATTATAAGATGGATTTTAAATAAAAAAAAACAATGATTGGCATTTGTTGACAAAAGAAGATTCTGATTATATTAATGGGTGATTTGATTTGAAAGGACAGAAACAGGACTAATACATATAAGCACTAGTTTTGTCATTTGGTGGCAAGGTATTTATTTGACTCCACTGGAAGATTATTGAAAAAAATGGTAACAGTTTTACTAAGTCAATGTAATCTCCAACTCCTGACATCATATTTATGTGGTTTCAATGGTTCCAAATATTAGTAAACAAATAGAAAAGTATAAACACACAAAGATTTATATACCCATGTTTATAGGACCTTGGTAGACAGCCCCAACTAAAAATAACAACTGTCTTCAAATGGGAAATCTTAATCAAATTTTAATATGCAATAAAAAATAATTATTCATATTCATTAGCAATATATATGCATCTCATAATTATGTGAAAAGTGAAAATTAGGAATAAATTAAGAAAAATTACATTAATGTAAAACTACAAATACAAGGTAAACTATAGCCACAAGAAATAAATCAGCAGTTTTTGTAGGGGGGTGGACAGAGTTGCTATGGAGATAGTCTGAGATCATTATGGTAGAAGGGTAGGGAGGAATGAGAAAGGAGGATCACAAAGCAGAACTAGAGTAACTTCTGAGGTTTAAACTTTATTTTGTCTTAATTATGGTAGCTGTTTACAGATGGGAACAAATGAGTTTATCACATATCACTTATACTCCAATAAAGCTATCAAGATAGAACATATTCTATATACTGCTCATCTTTATTATTTTTAAAAGAGAAAGTGTGAAGGGGAAGTCTGCTCAGCATAAAATGTATACTTGGAAGAAAATGATCTTATGTAACACACTACATTGTACAATGAATGTACTCAGTCAAAAAACTTTAAAATTGTATAAAAAATTCTAAAATATTTTAAAAAGTTTATCTAAATAAATTGAAAATAAATGAGCCATGGGGGTCAAGGTCATGACAGGAGAACCCACATAGACAGCTGACCCAAGCTCTTGGGAGATCCCTGAAACTGGTCCTACAGCTAGGGAGCCTGCATAGGACTACCTAAGCCCTCTGCATCTGTGTGACAAGTGTAACTTGGTCTGTTTTGGGGCCCCTAGCAGTGGGATCAGGACCTGTCCTTGGCACTTGAGCTGGCCTTTAGGAACACAATCCCCAAGCTAGGTTTCCCCACCCAGCCCTCATGCCTCGAGAGGAACTTGGTCCTGCCTCAACTTGATGTACCATTCTTTGTTGACTCACATGTGAAGCCTGCCCCTTTCTGAGAAGGAAGAGGATTAGATGGGACAGTATAGAAAGACAGTGGGGAGGAATAACAGGAGGAGACAGGGAAAACTGTGGTTGATATGTAAAATGAATGAACAAAAGAAAATAAATACAATGATTTGTTTTTGATATTTGTGAGACTTTTGCACATTTTGTATTCTGTCATGTAACATGCCAGGAGCCATCCCTTGCAGAGGGTGTAAGGAGTCAGTGGGAGAAGGAAGTGAGCCAGGCCATGGTGGTCAGGAGAATCTTTCAGCCTGACTGACTAGCAGTCAAGGTATTTATACAGAATTTAGTAAACAATGATTCATCCATAATGTTCCAAAACATATCGTTTTCGTTTTGGGACATGTGTTTCACTTCCTTTGCTCATCTTTTTGTCATCATTAATAAACTCTGACAGAATAAAGTTATCATTTCCAATTATTTTCCCTCAAGTTTTGACAACATTAATAAACAGAGTTATTATTCTTACTCATTAACCCCATAACCCAATTTTTGAGAATCTAGAGGCATATGACAGCCTGTGCTCAGGTTGGTTGCTTTGGATGCTTCAAGGACACTTCAAAACAAAATCTTCAACTACCCTGGGCATGATGCCATGTTTCAAGCAATGTATAATATATTAACTCTAAGTGGTCAGAGTGTCCAGGAAAAATCCTCAGGCTAAACCTGCTGCAGCTATGATTCAAATTCTGGCATAATACAATCAATGATCACATTTATATCTTCATAAAATTTGTCTATATATCTAATTCTGCCATTCTGTTGTTCCTTGGTCATGTGACATTATAGTGGCTCTACATGAGCTAACTTCAAAATGAGGGAGGTCCTAACACCTCACACTTTTATCATCTTTCCACTCCATACTTTGCTCATCAATATATCTCTGTGTAGGGCAGAGAAGTAAGCCATGTAATTGTCTGAGTGTACAGTGGCAAGAGCCTTGTAATCTGAACTATGGCCAACTCCTCTAGCCCACCAGATCTTGTTGACCTTTTCGAATTTACTTTGACTTGAATATCTTGTTCCTGTGTAAGTACAGGGACCGATGTTTCAAGAATGTCTCATAGTCTTATAAAGAGACTTCTGGCTTCTTTATGTGTCACAACCTCTAAGGAGTTTGGAGATTATGTGACAGTTCATGGAGTGATTGCTACAAGCTTTTTTGGGTTCCTAGATTAAAAGAGCTGCCAAGAAAGTGAGCTTCCTTTCATAGAAACTCTGTAAATTAAATTAGGTCTTCCTTGGAATTGTTGGATATAGAAGGACAGAAGTTGCTGACCTGCAGGGACAGATTTCTTGTCTGAGGTCATCGTAGCATACCAGTCATGGTGCTTAGAGTTTGCAGCGGGTTGAGGAGGAACTTAGGCAGCTATAGGGGTCTTGAGGTTGGAGCAGACTGTGTGAGAAGGAAATGATTGCATTTTCATTATTTTACTCTCCAAGCATTCTTCTAGAGGAATTTTAATGCAGAGAGAAGATATTATATTGGAATGGATATTTCTACCAAACAATGTCTGGAACATTGACTACTGTTCTTATTTTTACCTTTTCTGTGAAATTGCATGTTGCTAGCCTTTGAGTCAAGTTCTCAAAGGATTGTATAATCGTTAATAATAAAAACAGATTATGCTTGCTTTGGTGTTAAGTCTGGGATATTTCCTGTGTTTAGTAAAAGATGATGAAGAATATATTGGTGATTTTCTAAGAATAATCTTTGGAAGCATGAGAACATTTTGTATTGGGTGATTTCCCCTTTCTTTCTGTTCCCACTTTTCTTATGATAATAAAAAACTGAGGTCACCAGGGCAAAAGCAGAAGCTAAAGCAAGAGAAGTTAGAGAAGTAGCTAAGAGAAGTTAGAGAAGCTAAAGTAAGAGAAGCTAAGAGAATTTAGAGAAGCTAAGGGAAGCTAAGAGAAGCCAGGGGAAAAAAAGAAACTTAGGAACTGCAGAAGCCCAAAGTGACCTGACAGCTGGCATGAACTTTGTCTCTGATTCACTATTGCTCCTTCCAGGTATCCCATCCTTCAGACCTCCAAATCTGCTGAGGCAGGTCTCCAGCAACTCAGTGGTTAAGACCTGTATTGTTGTTCCAAAGAACAGAGTTTGGTTTCCAGCAACATGTCATAAACCACATTTCAAGGGACCTGATATCCTTTTTTACCTCAATGCACACAAGCACACACACACACACACACACACACAATTAAAATAAATCAAATACTTATCTCATCACCAATGATTTAAATCAAAATCTTTAAAGATGAGACCAAGATAAGTAAGAGCTCTCCAAGTAATGGAAATGCATAGTAAGTGTTAAAAACAAGGATGGAGCATAGGTAAACAGCTTTCCCAGTGCATGTGCTCTCCCTGTGGCTCAGCTAACAAATCTGAATGATCTGTTTCATATTTTTGTCCTTGATTTACCTCTCTGCATTAAGAATTTATCTCTAAATTCTTATATTCTCAAACTATGGCTTCCTTTCTGGGCAGTATTTCAGTATTTCTCCTGCTCATTTATTGAAGTACACATTTTGGTATTTTGATTGCTGTATTGTTTACTTTATGCAAGCACATGGTTAGTCTCAAATTGACTTATACTGTGGAAGAAAATTAATGTTCTCAAGGAAAACCATTTGACAAAAGCCCATTTTTCAAAGATGTATGTGATGAAATCAAATATGATAACATATCAGAGAATAGTAGTTTATGTAATGAGAAAATCCAGACTGTAGTGTTTTGGAAGAAGTTATTCTACAAGGAGTTGTACACAATAGATGGAGAAGAGTTAGAACATCCAGACTTCTGAGCTCTTTAGAACCTAGTCTGCAGGGAATGCAGTCTTCTCTGGTCATTAATATGGTTTATGGTAGTATTTCTAGAAAGGTGAACTGATTAGGAAGATTTTCTGGTTTGTATCAACTTTAGGTATTCATCTTTTAAAATACACCCCAAATAGAAGCACATATCATAATACTGCCTGAATTTTTAATTGGAATTACTGTTGTTAACAACATTTGTTATGTAGAAATTAAAATTATTTTTAAAGTAGAAGTTTTGTGTTCTAAAAAATGCTACTGGGGTTAAGGATGCACATCTGTGCTACAAGTTTTGGAATCATCTGATCATCTCCCAAGTGTTCCCAAGGAAATAACATAGTTGATGAGTCAGATAGCTCACCAACTGTTCTGGTTCTTGGGGTCAATTAGAAATGTTGTACAAATAATGTCATCCATTGATAGCAGGAAAAAAATCATTAATTGGGAAAATGGTAGGATTGTAAAGAAAGCAGAACTAGAAACAGTCAAACAAATGTACTAGCAGATGAACTGAAGTCCAAGGCAAGTGAGGATGGGGAGTATTAGCTTCTCAATGAACTCAATTATTTCCAGATGCAGATAAATTGGTTCCAAGACAGAGACAATGACTTATGGAGCATGGATGACTGGTTGAGGTACTGTAAATCATGGAGAGGTTACAAGTCTGAGAAATGACAACACCCCTCCAAATTCCCACCTGTATATATTTAGAACAAGTGTATACAGAATATATATGTTTTTGAAGAATAAGCATGAGCTTTGCTATGAGATTCAATTCTCAGCTACATAATTGTAGCCAAGAAAATATCATCTTGTTTTCTGAAATACTACTTTCTCAATTATAAAACAAAAACAAAGTACCAATCTGGTGATATGGTTGTAAAGATAAATGATAATACATAAAAAGGTGCAGAATAAGTCTTGATGTATCATAGGTATTTAATATACGTTAGTTCCTCTGTTGTTGGTTTATGTGTTGTTTGTTTCTATACCCATTCCTGAGTTACTGGGGAAGCCCCAGACAATATTTTGTAGATAGCACATTATAAATATAATTGATAACCATATTGATTCACTCTGCCCTGAGTTACACAGACTTCTAAAATTTCTTGGCAATACAGTTTAGGTAATAATTTTTACCTTCTATGGGAATATGTCTTAAAAGTGGCATTCAGACCGGCCCCCAGCTCCCATCCTGCCCCGGACTTCCCTTCCGGACAAGAGACTTCTTTTCTGGACAAGAGCTGCCATCTTGCCTCGGACTTCACATCTGGACAATAGCTCCCATCCTGCTTCGGCCTTCCCATCTGGACAAGAGCTCCCAGCCTGCCTCGGACTTCCCATTTGGACAAGAGAGTCCCATTTCGACAAAAGAGAGAGACTTCCCGAATCTGTCAGCTCTCTCTCCACCAAGGGTGCTGATAAGACCAAGATCGAACACAAGGAGATGGGCAGACGTCAAGGCAGAAGTACATACAACAAAATGAAGAGCAATACAACATCACCAGAACCTAGCCCTCCTCCAACATCTAGAGCTGATCATCAAAAATTGGAAGAAGCAGAAGAAAGCAGTCTTATGAATAACATCATGAAGAAGGTAGAGGCCTATATAGAAGAACAGACAAAAAATTGGCAAGAACGCGTTAAAAACCTAGAGGAAAGGACAATTAAACTAGAAGAAAACAATAAAGTCCTGAAAGAAAACAATAAAGCACTGAAAGAAAGTAATGAAAAAACAATGAAACAGGTCCAAGACCTGCAAAGGGAAATAGAAAAAATGAAGAAGACACAAACAGAGGGAATGCAGGAAATAGAAAATCTAAGTAAACGATCAAAAACTTCAGATGCAAGTATAACCAACAGAATACAAGAGATGGAAGAGAGGATCTCTGGCGTTGAAGATACGGTAGAAGAAATAGATTCATCAGTCAAAGAAAACACTAAAGCCAACAAAGTCATGACCCAAAATGTCCAAGAAATCTGGGACACCATGAAAAGACCAAACCTGCGAATAATAGGGATAGAAGAAGGAGAAGAATACCAACTTAAAGGCACAGAAAATATATTCAACAAGATCATAGAAGAAAACTTTCCCAACTTAAAGAAGGAAATGCCAATGAAGATACAAGAAGCCTATAGAACACCAAACAGACTAGACCCCCAAAAAAAGTCCCCTCGCCACATAATAATTAAACAACTAAACATACAGAATAAAGAAAGAATATTAAGAGCAGCAAAGGAAAAAGGCCAAGTGACCTATAAAGGCAAACCCATCAGAATAACACCCGATTTCTCAATGGAGACTTTGAAAGCCAGAAGAACATGGACAGATGTAATGCAGACACTAAGAGACCATGGATGCCAGCCTAGACTAATATACCCAGCAAAACTTTCAATCAACATAGACGGAGTAAACAAGACATTCCAAGACAAAGCCAGATTTAAACAATACTTATCCACAAACCCAGCCCTACAGAAAGCACTAGAAGGAAAATTCCAGCCCAAAGAAGTCAGATACACCCTCGAAAACACAGGCAATAGATAACCCCACAGGAGTAAACCCCAAAGATAAGAAGTACAGACACACTACCACCAAAAATAACAGGAATGAACAATCACTGGTCATTAATATCTCTTAATATCAATGGACTTAATTCGCCTATAAAAAGACACAGGCTTACAGAATGGATACGAAAGCAGGACCCATCTTTCTGTTGCATACAAGAAACACACCTTAAATACAAAGACAGACACTACCTAAGAATAAAAGGCTGGGAAAAGACTTTCCAATCAAACGGTCTTAAGAAACAAGCGGGTGTAGCCATCCTGATATCCAAAAAAATAGACTTCAAACTAAAGTCAATCAAAAGAGATCAAGAAGGGCATTACATATTCATCACAGGAAAGATCCACCAAGAGGAAGTTTCAATTCTGAACATTTATGCCCCAAACACAAGGGCACCCACATATGTAAAAGAAGCATTACTAAAGCTTAAACCACATATAAAACCCCACACATTAATAGTGGGAGACTTCAACACCCCACTTTCACCACTGGACAGATCCCCTAAATGGAAACTTAACAAAGAAATAAAGGACTTAACTGATGTCATGACCCAAATGGACTTAATTGATATCTACAGAACATTCCATCCTAACAAAAAAGAATATACCTTCTTCTCAGCACCCCATGGAACCTTCTCCAAAATCGACCACATACTTGGCCACAAAGCAAATCTCAACATATACAAAACAATTGGAATAGCCTCCTGTGTTCTATCAGACCACCAAGGTTTAAAGTTAGATTTCAACAACAACAAAGACCACAGAAAACCTACAATCTCGTGGAAACTAAATAATGCTCAACTGAATCACCAATGGGTTAGGGAAGAAATAAAGAAAGAAATTAGAGACTTCCTAGAGATCAACGAAAATGAAGACACCACATACCCAAACCTATGGGACACTATGAAAGCAGTGCTAAGAGGGAAATTCATAGCACTAACTGCTCACATAAAGAAGTTGGAGAAATCTCACACTAGTGACTTAACTGCACAC
>CABHPQ010076481.1:0-11284 GCA_902168405.1 Peromyscus aztecus | reverse complement strand
GAGAGAGAGAGAGAGAGAAGGTCTGGGAAGCATCACGGCCCATGACCCCCAACCTACCAGTCCTCTAACTCTCCGTGGGCTCTTCATCTCAAACACTTCCATTTCACCGTTCTTCACTGGATGACCTCTTCCTCAATGCTTTATCTCACCTGGCTCCAGAGCGACTAAAACCCAGCTGTGCCTGAGTCAAAGTGTCTCACGTGTGTCTGGATCTGACTGCCCAGCACAGCACAGCAGCAGAGCCACAGATGGTTATCCCCAGGTAGTCATGGTCACGCTCAGAATTCTGTCTTTTGAGTCTACTGTGCATTACACACCCTTTCTCCTCCCAGAACTGGCATACTGCACCCTCTCCTCTGAACCTCTGTGCCCTACTCACAGGGTGCCCCTGCACATCATGTCCTCTTGCCAGAGATGTGAGAAGAGCACCTTCCTATCTTACACACAACTATGTCCACATCACCTCCTTATGCACATCTGTGTTCAGTGTGCTTTTAGCAGTGCGCTGGGATGGTCCACCAACAAGGAGGTAGCCTCTGACACAAGTAAGCGCTATCTCTTCCACCAGCTTTTAACGTTCAGACATGTTCAAGTGACTCTGGGAAGAGGGGGACCAGAAGGAGGGAGGAGGGGCAGGGGACAAATGGACAGACACACAGAAATAAACCTCCCAGAGCCTTGGTGCCCCTTGCTCTGTCTCATCTTTGCAGACAAATCTATCTTCCCTCTGTCCAAAGCCTGACCTCCTGCCCACACTCCAACCCACTCTGACCCACCTCCTCCTAAGGTCTCCAAACACAGTGAACATCTGTTCAATCTCCACCTGGGCAGGCTGAGCACTGCGTATCATTCTTGGTTTCAAATACCACCTTCCCAGCACTTCCAGAACCACCCATGGCTTCCACCAGGCCTACTACTAGTGGTCCCCACGGCTTGACGGAAGCACTGGTTTTATTATATATAATCACACTCTCTCTAGATGGAATCCGTCTACATCCACAACTCACAATAATCAAGGTGTCCATGGCTTCCAAAGTGTACCTCCAAGCTGAACCTCTTTCAGATTCAAGAATTAAATATACAAGTTTTTGCTCAACAACTTGGATGACCCAAAGGTCAATCAAGTTTGGTGTAATTTATTCAAACCCATGATCATCCCAGTAAAACTGCACCTAGCTTGGGTACTGTGGTGGCATCACTGGCCATCAGCTGTCTGGTTTGGTGCCACCCAACTTCCTCTTGCCCTCACCATCCACCTGCAGCCCACCACTAACCCTGCCTGGTCTGGATTAAATGCAAACTGATGCCAAGCTTTACTGCAGATTTCTAAGCCTGGGCTCTGGGGGAGGGGGGGATTTGTAGTCACATATGCCTATTAAAAATAGAAATAAAAGAAACTCTTTTGCTTGTGAATTGTAGACACAGCCTTCTAATGTATAAAACACCCCTCTGGGTAAATGCTGATGAAGTGTGTCACCTAAATCTGGTTCTGTTAAAAGAACAAAACAATGATTTGTTATGCTGCTTTCTTTGAAGTGACTGTGAGCTTTCTCTGATGGTCTGGGCTTCATGGCTCCCATGAGAAAGCACTGGTTTCTAGAGCTTAGGGGTGCAGGGAGCTAACACTCGCTGGCTTGGTGATGATGCAGCGGGGAGCATCCCAAGCCAGGCCAGGAGCTCACACCTCTCTGTGGTGGATGTTCAACTTGCAGGTCATACATCAGTTTTCCTCTTTATAAGAAGATGGTGGTAGAAACAAGTTACAGAGGACTGCAGTGACTAAATGTCACGTGACCCGCACAAGACCGTGCTCTACGGTCAGGCACTGTGCTTCGTGTGCAGTGGTGTGACAACCAGGTCTGGGTCAAGTTGCCTGAGGTGTCCAGTATCATTCACAGTGACATATTCCCTAGTCTGGCTGTCTCTATTCCTGTCAGACTCTCTCATTTATAGATTTCTTTTGGCAATCCTTTTCCTCTGTCTTCTTTTGGTTTTTCCTTTATGCCTTGTCACCTTATACACTAGAAGGTTATATCTACAATTCCCAGGCAGAAGAGATTATCTTTTATTTCTATTTTTAATAGTCATATGTGTCTAAGAATTACCTTATTTTTCAGACAGAGCCTTACTCTGTAGCCTAGGCTAGCCTGTACTGGTTGTTATCCTCCTGCCTTAGTTTCTCCACAAGTACATCCAGCTAAAGCCTTTTTGTACTTTATGTTCTTCCTTTAGACAAACAAAACAAAGAAACTAAATCCCCTAAAGCCAATTTCTTAAACTGCATTTTTACTGTTCACTGGGCTTAGGGTGGTCAGATTCCTGGAGGGAAATCCCTGAGCTATACAGCACACACATGGAGCACGGTGTCCCTCACTTGGATACTTTCTTTGGGAACTCCAAGGATAAATTAGCCATAACACATAATACTGGCTCCAAACCTAAGTGGTATATCCACATCCACCCAACCTCCAACTCAGGAGACAACAAACTCTTCCCTGTGAGAAAAGGTATTACTGGAGAAACTGTCCAGGGCCATCCACCCACTACTTCAAAGACTCAGAATCCCACCTCTAGAAACAGTGCCCTGAGCTTGCTAGAGGGCCAAGTTCTGCAGCTGTTAGTGCAGCCTCTGTGAGAAATGTTGTGGAAGTCCCCAGCATACTTGTTGTTAAAAGACTCCTTAGGGTTGAGTCTTCCTTACATGCAGTTCCAGGGAAGGCTTTTTTTTCAATCCCAGAGCTAGGATAAAGCTTTGTCTCAGTAGAATTACCATACTTCCCTTTTTAACCCTAGAAAACTAAACACCTGCTTTGATCTTGCTGTGAAGAGAAAACAGAATTAAATAACTTTAAAATTACCCTGACCCTTTAAGCTTGCCATATGTATATTCTGCCTTTCTTGGTCCTCAAGGTCTATTTTTAACGTTAATATTTTATTTTAATGTGTTTTTACATCATGGCCATTTCAGTCTATCACAGAAAAACAAAAGGTCACATCTGTACTCAAATATATGAAACAATAATCTTTTATATGTGACACACACACACACACACAATTTGTACCAAGGTTTAAGATGTGCTCACAGATAAACAGGATAAATAACAAATCCCAAATGGTCATGGTCAGTGTCATTACCATTCTGCCCAGATGTCTACCAAAGTGCAAAATGAGCACAGTGCAGAGGCTGCCTGCAGTCACAGCCAACCCGTGACTCCCAGATTCCATTCACACCATTCAGTAAAGAGAACCAGGGGTAACCATGGGCACATAGTCACACAAGAGAATGGAACCATGGGAGATCTCTAATTTCTCTTCCCTCTCTTCCTGACAACCCTCAACACTAACCCAACTCTCCCCACCATTTGGTTACTTTTATTTAGCTGCTCAAGATTCTGGAAACTGGAACAGGAACTCAAAACTGCACAGCCTTCAAAAGGGTGAAAATATTTCCAGCAAATGCTACTTGCCTGGCCAACCTTCAATTCCTTCCTCTCTCCACTGGACAGACTGACTGAATGTGTAAGGGAATAGAGGGTACAGTCAAAGCTATTCAGACACAGCTACGTCCACCTACCCATTCTACTCCTATACACTCCACGGACAGCAAAGATATTTGTGGTGGTTTGAATGAGAATGGCCCCCATAGGCTCATATGTTTGAATGCTTGGTCCCCAGTTAATAGAACTGGTTGGGAAGGATTAGGAGGTGTGGCCTTGTTGGAGGAGACATGAACTGGGGGTGGGCATTAAGGTTTCAAAAGCCTACACCAGACCTAGTGTCTCTGTCTCTCTCTGCCTGTGGATCAAGGATGTAAGCTCTCAGCTACTGTACCAGTGCCATGCCTGTCTGTTTCCCACCATGATGATCATGGACCAACCCTCTAAAACCATAGACAAGGCCCCAGTCAAATGCTTTTGAGTTGCCTTGGTCATGGTGTCTCTTCACAGCAATAGAACAGTAACTAATACAAAACATTAAATAAATACTTGATGAAGATCTCATTCTGCTAAAAGAATTCACAAATCTATAGAAACCAGAATACTTTTAAGGGAAGTTTATATATATATATATATATATATATATATATATATATATATATATATATAAAAAAAAACACAACAAACTTTTTTTATTACACATAAGTTACTTGAAGAAAAAAATAACTTTTGTTTTTACCTCAATAAAGCCGTCAAAAACATTAGTTCTCCATGCAAGGCCAACTTTTCCAATAAGAGGTAGGTGTTCTCTGTTATTTTTTAAACTTATCGCCATGAACTTCACATATCCATTCTCAATGCATCCTGAAATGATTTAAGGTTAGTTTAATTGCTGCATTTCAATGTGAGGCAAAAAAAAAGTCTTTAGGCTGGCTACTCCTGAGGTATGCCTTGTACTGTGATGTTCTACTCACTAAGGACACGTGCACTGGAGACACAGCACACTCTGTCAAGAGGCCTGAGTAGTAAACCTAGACCTCAGAGACTGGAGAGCAGATGTGTGTTCTAAGGAAACTGCCAAAGGTGAGTCAGAAGATGGCTGAGGAAATATATGCATGGTCACTGACGAGAAGACAAAGGCTCGGCCTCACTGGCTGTGTCAGCTAGCTTTCCATCACAGAAGACACTTACAAGGAGGGACGGCTTATGATGACGCAGTTCTGAATGTTTCTGTCTACGCAGGCTGACCCCAGTGCTTTTGGATGTGTGATAAATATACATTATAGAATACATGTAGAGCAAGCTGAGGTCCCACTAGACCCTTTAAGGGCACACCCCCCATGACCTGAAGCTCCCCCGCCCAAACAGGAACCACTTCTGATAGGGTCCACTACCTCTCAATAATGCCAAGCTGAAAACCATGACTTTTAAAACACATGGGCCCTTGGAAGAAGGGTCATACAGATCAAGGCCACATTACTTGGTCATGCCATCAGTCATGGAAATGGAAAAGGACAAACACTAACAAGCTTAAGGAAAGAGATTCAAATTATGTCAAAGAAAGAAAATCAAATGGGATCAAGAAATGAGGAAGGACTAAAGAGCAGGTGAACAAGAAGAGGGAAAGGAAGAAACCCATTGCAGAAACCTATCTTTGCATATGCTCTTAAGCAAGGAAAGTCCTGCACATGTTTACCAAAATCTGAGCCCAATCTCTACATTCTACATCCCTCTTCTACCTGGCTCACAGGGCATACTAGCAACTTTGTCACCACCATGAAGGAGTGCTTCTTGTGTTCAGCTTCTTGTGACAACCAGCGCCTGCAACACTGCCCTGCTCCTATGAACACACACCTCAAGTTATTTAACACACCATGAAGTGACATCAAGCACAGTAATACTGCAGTATCTTCACTTGTACATGATGACTTCAGAGACAGACATGTGCATAAAGGGGAGGTGTGACTCACTGGGCAAAGCAGAAGGAAAACATGGAAGGTTTGCACTTTAGTTATTTCATGGTGAAGCAGTTCATAGAAGACAGTGTAATACCGTGAGACCCCATTTGGTTCTGAGTTATGTACATAGGCACACACACTCCTATCACTAAGCTTGGCAGTCTAGTTGTTTTCCATGTACATACTTTGCACACATTCCCCTCTCTAAACAATGCACCTAGTAACCTCAGAACATCCTCAGCATGGCTACCCATACTCCCATCTCTAAATAACCCTGTATTTCCCCACCCCTGGTAACAATCACATTTAGACAGTTTCTTTTCAAGTGTATTCCCAATGTATCCAAGAATAAAGACTAAAAAGACCAATCCAGCCTGAACTGCTTTTTAGATTCGGGTACAATACAACAAATTTATGTCCTTTGGTACCCTTCTAGGGTGAACTCCCTACTTATCATTGTATGGGAAAATGAACACATGACCTATCAACAAAAACAGAGAACTATCTTCACTACACCCCTTGTCTTAGTTGGGGTTTCTATTGCTGTGAAGAGACACTATGACCACAGAAACTCTTAAAAAGGAAAACATTTCATTGGGGCTGGCTTACAGATTCAGAGGTTTAGTTCATTATCATGATGGCCGGAAACACGGCAGCACACAGGTAGACATGATGCTGGAGGAGCCGAGAGTGCTGCATTTAGATCATCAGGCAGCAGGAAGAGAGCGACACTGGGTCTAGCCTGAGCTTCTGAAACCTCAAAGCCCACCCTAGTGATACACTTCCTCCAACAAGGCCACACCTACTCTAACAAGGCCATACCTCCTGATAGTGCCACTCCCTGGTAGCCAAGCATTCAAATCTATGAGCTTATGCGGGCCATTCCTATTCAAACCCCCACACCCCTTAATAACCAAACTCTTCCTCTTCTTGGAAACCATTGAAGGAACCTTCAAACAGTACTCAAAGGCCTTGAGCACTCTCTCACACATGGCTCCACTGTCAATCTTGAAAATGTATCCTTCTACAACCAGCACTGTGGCTTTGCTCCCTATCCTCCAAATAAAGTTATCTTGTTTCTTTTGCAAACCACTGTGAGCTCTGGTTTTCAATTCTTTGGATAAGAGGCACAAACACCTGGTCTAGACTCTGACCACCAGTAACAATGAATGAAATAAAAATGATGCTGAGCTGCCTTGGGAGCCAAATCCCTACTCCAGAAGTTCAATAGTGTTTTCTGACTTAAGTATACTCAAAGGTTAACACCAAGGCTTCCCCAGGTGCCTCCTGCCTCCAGCCCCTGTTGCCACAGCAGCAGCTTCTGAAGGGGAAGACCACCTTGTTCCCATGTGAGTGACAAGAATTGTCTGCTCCTCTCCTGTTCTCCCAGAGTAGATCGATGGCAGGTGACACCAGGCCAACAAGACTCCGCACAACCCTACAGCAGATATCTTGTCCATGGACAAGGATCTTGTTCATCAAGGAACCATAAACAAAATTGGCAATTCACTAAAATGTAACACTACTAATCAATACACAAGAACAAACTACTGACATCTACAACTGTGTGGATAAAGCCTGAGTCCTACACTGAGCAGAAGAATCAGAGTACAGGGAAAGTCCAGAAGCACAGAGACAAACTGTGATCCTATTTATGTGATGTACTAAATGTGAAACCAATCTGTGGTGGGAAAAATGGACCATCCCTATGAGAGTCTGCAACAGAAAGACAAAGCACAAACAGAAGTCCACTGTTGGCATCTGCGTCCGCCTCGCCCTGGGGCCTTCTGCTGTGTGTGTATGAGTCACACTTCCCACACGGCTGTGACTCTGGTGGGCCCCAACAATTGAGTCCTTCAGAACTTCAACATTCATCTGTATGGATGTCAGCAATCTACCCTCACCTTTCCTCTTCTAGACCTCTACTGCACCCTGCCATTTCATTACATGCAATGGTTTCTGCATGCTGAGATCTGTTTTATCAAAAACAATACTCCGGAAATAAAAGGCCATGTCCTTCTGTGGCCTATTAACAACATACTGATGACGCATTTTCAGCTATGATCAGGGTTCATTTCTGTTTCAGAAATAAATGTAACACAGAAAAGGTGGAATGTAAAGACCATGGGGAGGACAGGTTGATTGGTAATTGATTTTTCTAATGCACACAGAAGAGGGAAAGGGATAAAGAAGATTAGAACGGACCGAGGCAGGAATCACCAGAGTTACCTAAAGAGATAAGCCCAATAAAGGGAACCGGACTCAAGATTCCACCTGAGAAGCAAACAGGGTAACACAAAGTCACCTAGAAAGAGCAAGAGCAAGCACCTCTCACACAATGAACTCAAAGCTCTTTACCATGTGGTATTAACCAGTATTGACTAGACCAGATACCACAAAGGGGCAGTCAGTAACACAATGGTGTGATCATTAGGTCCCAATGGTCAGACAGAGCCAGGTGGTACTGCCTCCTAAGGAGAGAAAACCTTTGGTGTTCCTCATTGCCTGTTACGTTCCGACATAACATCCCCCAGGCACATGCATGGTTTTTCTACATGGTTTCCTTCCTGGCTAATTATTTTTAGACACCTTTGTTATTTTTCAAGTCTCCAGAAGAGAAGAAACTCAAGTATCTAAGGTCAGCTGGAGATGGTGGAGGATGGAGAGACAGGGCTCCAGACACTGGGGTGGAGCCATCTCTCCTGGCCCTTCTGTCACCCAGGCCAACCGACACAGGAGAGGCTCCACTAGGGAGGTAAGAAGAG
Organism: Peromyscus aztecus; assembly: GCA_902168405.1. NCBI lineage: Eukaryota > Metazoa > Chordata > Mammalia > Rodentia > Cricetidae > Peromyscus > Peromyscus aztecus. The sequence continues at coordinate 3,124 of CABHPQ010076481.1, read as the reverse complement.
CACAACCTCCACTCTCTCCGTCCGGTCGGCATGGTGACAACAGTGTCTGTAACACCTACTCAAGTCTCGAGTCACCAGGTGGTCTCTACATAAAAAGATACACACATAAGCAGCAGGACGGTTCCTGACACTGGTTAAAGAGAATATAGACGTTCTTAGGCTATAAGACTTTACCACTGGCTGATTCGGCAGAGCCTGGAGCTTGCTCTTTTAAATTACTATGTTTACAGGTTCCAGCAGGCATTTCCCTAAGTCTTAGTTCTATTTTCCACGGCTTTGCACCAATCAGTTCAGTCCACCTGAGTATAATTTACTTTCTAGACAAGTCTTCTCTCAAGTTAGAAGAAAATACATGGATCCTTTTGGAGAAGGGTTCTCTACGGCCTTCTCTGTTCTTGCTTAGGATACTCTTACATTCCCGACAGCAACAAGGCAAGATGGCGGGGCATTGGGTAAGAGAAGAGACACCTCATTGTCAAGTATCCTCTTCATGTGGCTTCACACTGACTCGGGTGAGTTCATGGCACAGCCAACCCAAGAAGATACAATGAGACTCTCAGAAGTGAAAAAGGACCTCAGACCCAAGACCCGACGGTCAGGGAGGAGAGCTAACTAAGAAGGGAGCTGACCTCGAAGAATTAAAACAGGCCACGAGATGGGCTGTCCTGTCCCACGCTGGACATCAAGGGCCGCATCAAGTCAAAGCACCAGGAACTAAGATGTACCTCTGAACTCTTCAACACCATGACGTGGTTTGTTAAGCTGTGGTAGGTTGAGACTTTTAGAGCTTTGAACAGAAATTTACAAATGCTAATAAAAAAATGATCTGACACAGAATTCGGGTTTTTTTTTCTTCTAAAATAATTTTTGACATGGAAAGCACAGATGAATTTGTAAATAGAAGTGGAGTTGATAGGGAAGCAGATTTGAGATGATGAAAGAGACAAGAGACAAACGGCTAAATAAAGGTCTCGAGCAGGCAGGAGTGGATATATTTAGAAACTGGAAAGTCCATTTTGGAAAGAAGTGGGACAGCTTTCCCTCTGAACTAGGAAAAAGCAAGACTGAAAAGAGCTGTGGTGAGTGGAGATGTGACGGCCGGGGAGCACAGGGAGCAGGGCAGGAGGGCATGGGAGTAAGGGCGGATGCAAGGTGCTGGGTGGTTATGAAAAGCTACAAAACACAGGGGCCATTAAGTAACTGCCTGGAAGACCTCTAAGTAGCAAGAAGGGACAACTGAAGTGTGACCGTCCTGGGTAAGAGGCTGACTCCAAGTCAGAGTGACACAGGTGGTCAATGCTGTAGAGGGAAGCGCGGACGGCGAGGAAAGGGTCTCTGCGTGCCACACAGAGTGAAGATGGGAAGCCTGTCACTGGACTGTGTACTCAAGAAAAGTAAGCCAGAAAAGACCAAAGAGCCAGAAGGAGAGGAGACCAGATAATTTATTAGGAGGACAGAAAGAGGGACCATGGACAGTTAAGACACTTACAATCCAAGAAGAGGCCCTAAGCTCGATATCCTAGAGATCAAAGATCTCGGGGTGCACAAGTAAACTCACACCAAGGGAAAATGAGAAAACCTATCATTTACATTTGTTGCACTTATGTTCCCCAAATTACTTGGTTTATATAAGAGATTCTATTTCCATAAGTCCCTTACAAAATATCTTACTATCTAAGACATCTTACTTAAACAAATCTCCTTGACAACAAATATACTTCAAAGAATTCAAATCACCAGCAAAGGTGAATGAAGAGCTGAGGTTAAATCTGGAGCAGCAGCCGGAGCAGCTGAAACAGGCCTCATCAAGGACAGCTCATCTCCCGCCTCATCTGTGCGCCATGAGGACGTCATGGAGTGCGGCCTGTGTAGTCCCAAGGCCTGGACTTCTAATGCCCTGCTGTGGCCATTGGTAATTTTTCACCCGTCCCCATGAACTACACAGCTGTACTCCACAGTTAGGGAAGCTCTGGTACGAGTAGCCATCACTGCAATGCTTACTTCTCAGTCACTAGAAGTACAGAACAGGACAGATGCAGTACATACTCCTAGTGAAGACGCCACAGTGCAGTGTCTGCTCTAAGTCTCTAAATAATCACCACCCAGAAAGGACAACACTGTTCCCCATGACTCACGTGTCATGATAAATGCTTACAGAGTACAACCTGACCTAGAAACACAGCAAGCAATTAATATCAGGGACAGAGGGAATGAAAAAGCCACCTATTTTTAGGATCACAGCCACAAAAATAAGATAAAACGATATATGCACAAGATCTAGAAAGGAAAACACTTCAAAAGAACTCACTTTCAGCTGTTGTAGACTGTACTCTTGGCACAAGGAAAAAAGAGAATCTGTAACTTGATAACCTCTGAATTTTCTAAAGTTGTCTGCAGTGTCTTACAGATTAAGTCCACATACTCAGCGTAGTCAAGACCTGAACAGGAAGCATGGCACAAAAACATGCAGGTGCAGGACCAACATAACAAGTAGAAAAGGGAAACATTACCCCAAGGAACTTAGTCATGCCAGCAACAGGAAGCAAAGCATTCCTGAGGAGGGAAAGCACAGCATCAAAATAAAAAATGTTCTCTGCCAAAGTGATGTCAACTTGACTGCATCTGGAATGAAGTAAATGCAAGCAGCAGGCACTCCTGTGGAGGGTCAGCTTATCTGAAGCAGGATGACCCACCCCAAAAGACAGATAAAAGGACAAGGGAAAGGAAACTGCTTTTGACCTGCTCGCCCTCACTTCTGCAGACAAGAGAGCCACTATTCTAGTGGCTTCCAACCGTGGGAGTCGAATGACCCTTTCACAGAAGTCACCTAAGGTCTGTTGAAAAACACAGATATTTACATTACCACTCATAACAGTAGCAAAATTACAGTTATGAAGTAGCAACAAAAATAATTTTATGGTTAGGAGGTCACCACAAGATGAGGATTAAAGGGCCACAGCATTAGGAAGGTTGAAAACCACTGATCTATTCTGTTGCTATGGCATTTCTTTACCCATATGGGAACCAATTTCTCCAGGACTCCAACACAGACTGAGGACCAGCAGCTCCCCCAGGAAACTTCCAGGCCTTCTGCTCCAGCAATTGCTGAAACACTCAGTTTTCT
>CABHPQ010076472.1:0-23753 GCA_902168405.1 Peromyscus aztecus | reverse complement strand
ACACACACACACACACACACACACACACACACACACACACACACACATATCTTGCCACAGCTCTCAAAGTGGTTGCTAACCAACCAGACTTCTGGAAAGAAGAAGTAACACTATGCCCTCTACCCATACTCATTCCCTCCATTTTCCTGCTCTCTACTTTTCTCAATCTCTAACTGCATGTGAGCATGTTTGCTTACGTGCGGTGTGCTTACGTCTGTGCATGAGTATATGAAAACCAGAAGACGACCTTGGGTGTCATTCCTCAGGCACTATCTTCATCATTTTTGTGAGACAGGGGACTCTCACTGGCCTGGGACTCTCCAAGTATGCTAGGCTGGCTGGCCAGCAAACCTCAAGGATCCTTCTGGACAATCAGATTGCAAGCACATGCCACTCTGCCTGTCTTTTTAAAAAAAAGAAAATTGGATTCCAAGAGATCAAACTCAGGTCCTCATACTTATAGGCAAACATTTTGCCAACTGAGCCCCCATCTCTGTCCCTTCCATTCTTCTTATCTTCTTTCTACCCACTTGCTCTTCCTTCCTTCAATTCCAACATTTGAGGGTTAATCCTTGATGCTTAAGTTTGAAGACTTAGGAGAAAGTGAATGTTTAAGTGTCAATAGCACAAAGCGCAGACCATAGCACAGGCCAGTCTGCATCTTTCTCCAAAGTTCTACATGAAAACGGGGTTGGTGTATTGCTTCCCCGACCCAGCCTGCTGATCTCTTCTCTTGGCCCCAAATACTAACTCTGGGACAGGGTTAAGTCACCCATATTCTCTGAATCCTAGTTCTTTACAATATCTATGTTAGGTTAGAGAGACGGCTTCCTGTGTTAGGAATTGCTGTGCAGGCATGAGGACCCAAGTTTGGATCCCACCAGTCATGTGAAAAGCTGAGTATAACCCTGTGTCAGTAATTATTGTTGTTGCTATTGCTATTAGTATTAATTACTGCGTGTGCTTGTGCATGCACCCATGTTGTGAAGGGCAGAAGATGGAGGGTCACCTGGGCATCCAGATTCAGTGGTAGACACTATCTCAAAGGAATGAGGGAGAGAGTAGGATAGCAGGATACCCAACAATCTCCTCTGGCATTCTCATGTGTGTGAACACATGTACACACGTACACATACACCACACACGTATGCACAACATGTATTTATGAGGTCATCAATGTGTGACACTAAAAATTCCATGCTTACGGCAAGCAAGATGGCTCAGCAGGTAATGGTACTTTCCAACAAGCCTGACAACCTGAGCTTGATCCCCAAGGACCCACGTAGTAGAAGGTAAGAATCTGTTTCCTAATGTTGGCCTTTGACCTCCACACAGGCATGTACCACAGGGGAACATGTGTTCTCACACACAAAATAAATCAGCAAATGAAATTTTATACAATTTTATGTAAAAGAAATTCAGAGCTCGGTGTTAAGGACATGGCTGTTGTTAATAGTAGCAAGGTCGAGCTGAGTGTTCTTCCTCATGGACCACATTGCCCTCATCACGTTCTCCCCACTCAGATTCTTGCCCGAGCTCATAATTTAAAGGCACACAAAAGGCTCTTGGGTGGTGAAGAGCTGGAGGAATTTTAAATGAGCCTGTTTGCTTTTTTTGATGAGTTTGGGATGAGTTCAGTGATGAGGAAAAATACAGACAGAGCATCGCAGACCTCAGGGTAACCAGTGGGGGCCTCAGATGATGGTGCCTGCTGGTTGAATAGAACCTCAGGTGAGCCCCGCATTACAGTGAGAAGGCGCGTCTGTCTTAGCAGAACCATTTCTTTTACAAGTAAATTAAACAAGCGAGCATACTGAATAGCTCGCCAATTCATCAGAGACATGGGAGGTCAAGCCATGAAAGCAGCACAGAGCAATCCTGGTCAGTGTTGCTCCCATTCTGTCCGTCAGGGCAGGCGCGGGGGTGGAAATGTTCCTCTAGCTGGGCGCCTTTGCCATCCTAGCTTGGAAATATGCTTTCACAACAAGCAGGCTGGGGAAGGGACATTGTGTGCTACTTTTCAATGGCTGCATTAAAGGAGACGGAGACTTAAGTTCAGGTCTGACTTGGTTCTAGGGAGCAAGAAACAAATGTCTACTCTCAGGAGATGGCATAACATCCTGAGGACCTATGCTACCCTGAATAAAGCTGCTGTTGGGTAGAGTCAAGTAAATGGGGCATACATATGACGTATTTGCATAGTGCAAGAGGTGGATGGAGGTCATCAAGATCATTATAAGGCTGTTGGGCAGGCTTGCTGCTAAGAACCACCCCCAAATCCCACTGTTGTCTTTAGTTGCATGAACTGATTTTGTTGTTGCTGTTTTCATTTAAACAGGTGCACCCATCACACGTGCTTTGTAATATTAGTGCTATTCACTGTAAATCACCCTTACCCATCACCAGGAAGCCAGCGGAGCCCACAGTTGCCTCTGGGTTCCTTGGACCTGTTTTCCCCTCATGAACAGCTACTTGTTGGCTCAGGAAGAGGCCTAGTGGAGTGTTACCCATGGTGGGATCCCAGGGTTTGGGTTCTGCAAGCTTCTAGGTGCTATGGAGAGGGGATAATTTTCAAAGAGGCATTCAGAGGAGTTATGTAGCAATTCATTTTCACCTTGAACCATGCATGTCATCTGTAAGCCAATGGCAAACCTAATTGAAGAGATTCCTGTAGCCTGCTTCATTGTCAGTAAGGACAACTGAAGGTAAGGCATTTGGGGTGTGCTGATGCTGGGGAGCCCACATTCAATGAGTATCAAAGAAAGCAGTGGGCTGAAGAAGTGTCGGGCTCTTCCCTCCTGTGAGCAAGCATTGTGCTAACCACGGAGAGCTGAGGCATTAATTACATGTCTCCTTGGGAAGACTAACTCCCAGAGTGTCAAGGAAAACTAATGAGCACAATCATAGCATCGCTCAAGAACGTCTTACCTGTCAAGCGCTTTACCAGGTTAGCTCATTAATCCACTCAGCCCTCCTGTGAAGTTGCTAATTATTATTATGCCCAGTTCAAAGATGGAGCGACTGAGCAGAGAAGAAGCAACTGCCCAGAATCCCTGGGCACATCTCAGTCCTTCCTGTTCCACAGAACAGAGCACAGGTCACTGAGCTGTATAATTCTGCCTTTCCTCTGATCCCAGATACACATGGATACTAGCATCCCTGAAGCAGGGGAGGAAATAGCTAGGTTGCTGATTCCATGTTATTACTGATTAATTTCCCTCTAAAGTAATCATTACTTTGAAAAGTCCATGTGCATGAATTATGTATAACTGAATCATAGTGCATGACCCACTTATCCAAAACAATAAATTAATTCAATCAGCAGATATTTAGCACCTTCTTTTCATATTTCAAGGATTATACCATGTACTAGTATCAACCTACTATTAAAAAATAACGTGGTTTCACTTTTAATTTGTTATAATGTTATTTTACCTGAATATCAGGAATTCCTATAGACCATTTAAATAAGTGCTGGCTGTAATTCCATATTCCTGTGTACTTTGACTTTTCCTTCATTTGACTTGAGAAGTGACTGACCATTTCATGCTGTGATCCATCAATGTCATCCCAAGTCCTGGGAGAGAAACCCTTCGCCCATTACAGCCTGTGAACTTATTCTGCAGCCACTTCTGTGGCTGTTGAATCAAGCAGCCTCTCACCACTTGGTACCTGAAGTCGAGCAGGCATCCCTTAGTGGAATGTCACTCTTTGAGCTCTGGAGGAAAAAGAACCACAGTACAGCTTAGGGTGTGTCTCTTGACAAAGACTTGGGAGATAGAAGTAAAAATAGGTCTTTAAAAATTATAAATTATTTATTTATTCTTATTTTGTGTGCATTGGTGTTTTGCCTGTATGTATGTCTGTGTGAAGATATTGGATGCCCTGGATCTGGAGTTACGAACAGTTGTGAACTGTCATCATATGGGCACTGGGAATTGAACTCGGGTCCTCTGGAAGAGCAACCAGGGCTCTTAACCACTGAGGCATCTCTCCAGCCCCCAAATGTCATTTTTCTAGGAATGGAAAAATAGATCAGTTGGTAAAGTGCTTGCTTTGCAAGTATGAGGATCCGAACAGAACCCCCATTTTTAAAAAGGTGGGCATAGAGGCTGATGAGATGGGTCAGTAGTAGGTGAAGGTACTATCAATCCTGATGACCCAAGTTTGATTCTTGGAACCAACATGGTAGAAGAAGACAACTGACTCCCACACATTGTCCTCTGACTTCCCCATGTGCACTGTGACACAGTTGTATACACATATGATTGATAAATTTTTAAATGGAAACATATATTTGTAATCCCTGTATTAGGGAAGAAAGTTTGCTGTCCAGGCAGTCTAGCCTCTTTGGCAAGTTCCAGGCCAGTGAGAGACCCTGTCTCAAAGAACAAGGTGGATGATGCCTGATGTTGTCCTCTGGTCCCCACATGAATGAACACATGCACAGTACCCATACATATATGTGTACATACACATGCGTACCTACCACACACATACACATACACACACTTATTGATTTTGTAATAAAATCAGTAAGATTGTGATGTGAAGGAAGTACAAGTGTAGGGATTGACAAGTGTCTATCAGGCAATGCGTCTTCAGCTGCCTCACTCTCAGGGAGAACTTAGGGAATGTCAAGGGGCTACAACAATCCGAAGCACCTAGATCAAAGATGCTGACATTGGCATTGATGTCTTGTAGTGTCAAGTGTGAGCAGAAGAGACAGCATGTGCACATGCCGGGAAAGACATCAGTCCCATAAAGAAAGAAAGTCTAGGTTTGCTTTGTGGGATAGAGTGGCTATTCCTGACACCATGCAAGCTATTCCTAGTCCACTATGACATGCCATGCACTTGATAAAGAATTCGGAACTCAATAGGCTGTATCTGACTCCAGTCCCCACCCATCACTTAGTCCTTGCATGAGGCATTTAATGTCTCTAGGCCAGCAATGTCTTCATCTCTAAAAAAGATTGAAAGCAGTAGTTTTTCCCGAGCTGGTGGCAAGAACCAGATGAAATTATCCACATACGATACCGTATATCTCTGATACATAGTATCCTATAATAAGAACCTCGATTTTAGAGTTTCAGAGGGCAGCATAATTATAACAAAATGCGTTCGTTTTCATTACCATGATTATTTTTAAACTCTCTCACTCAGTGCTCTTAGTTTAAGATAATATCTAATTAAGATGAATAGCGTGTGATCCAGGACTGCATGCATTGGAGCAGAGCAAGAGAGTATTTGTTTGGTTTGGTTTCTTACCCTGTATGTCTCTACAGAGATTTGGCAGATAGCCTAGGATTTGTGTTATACTGAGATAACCCATTACTTCTAGAATGAAACTCTGTGTGTGTGTGTGTGTGTGTGTGTGTGTGTGTGTGTGTGTGCGCGCGCGCTTGAGGAAGAAAGCCTCTTCTTTAGATGGCATCTACCTTTGAGACAAGGTCTCTCATTGGCCTGGAGTTCACCAACTGTGTAGCCAGTGAGTCCCAGGGATCCTCCTGTCTACCTTCCCAATTCTGGGATCACGGATGACAAAGCCGTAGCTGGCTTTATGTGGGTGGGTTCCAGGGACCAGACACAGGCCCTGGTGCTGCAGGGGGAGCCCGTTGCACGCTGAGCCCTCTCCCCTGCCCTGCTGTGGGATGTTGAAGCGTATCGTTGATCTTTATTGACTAGAGGTCCGTAACTCCTGCCAATTTTGATGACCCCACATCTCTCCAGATATGAAAACTGTTCTGGGTTGGGGGAGAGGGGTGAATAAAATAGTCCCCAACTAAGAATCACTGTTTACCCCTCCAGGACTTTTTGTCAAAGTCAGAAAGAATTTGGAAATGTGCCTGAAGATTATTAGTAGTTGTTCTTGGTAAACTATGATTTAACCACCGAATGAAAGAATCTCCTTTCTGCTCCATTTGATGCTGAGAACTCCTGGTGTGTGCTGTCTTCTCCACATGTACTAACTTGGAAGAGCACAAAGCAGAAAAATCTGTGTGGAAAAAAAATGTTTCCCCACAGATTAATGATATAAATCCAATACATTCATGAAAGAAAGAAAAATAAATGGAGGAGGAAAAATTCATATTTTCATACTTCAGAGTACACATTCATTTAACCGCCTTAATATTTCTTCTAATCATGAAGAGACTTCAAGAAATGTAATTACAAACATAGTCAAAAGTTAATTACACTATTATAAATTACATTCTTTTGCCACTCTCTGGGGAACACCAGGAATTTGAGGGTGAGTAGATGTGTATAAAAATACATTTTGAAGTTGATACATGAGTTACATCATCAGGGTGCATAAATATGAATTTTCACACTGTATCAGGGAAATCATCACAAACAAAATTTCTTCTTTGGAATTCCTAGGGCGCATTTGAGTTGGAGCCCTGCTATGGCTGCATCTGACTGGACCCTTTTCATTCGAGTGACTAAATGCCTGGGGCAGGCGGACGGATGCAGTTAGCAGAACAAAAGCATGCAAAGATGGTGTGCGTCATCATTGGAATTCTACAAATAAAATCCAAGGCTGAACTGAGAAAGGGCACTTAATTGAGGTACAAAAACCTGACATACTAAAAATTACTTTTAGTGATTATTATTAATTAATTAAGGATTTTTCTGCATATGTATGCTTCTGGGGTGTGTGTGTGTGTGTGTGTGTGTGTGTGTGTTGGTGTATGTGTGTATATATACATGTGGAGGCTCAAAGTTGATGTTCAGTGTTTTTCTAAACTTCAATTTACTTTATTTATTGAGGCTATGTCCGTGGCTGAACCTGGAATTTACCAATTCTGGCTAGTCTAGTTAACCAGCTTGCTGCAGGGATCCCTGTTCTCTACTTCCCAAGAGCTGGGATTACAGGCAACTGTCACCATTGCCTGACTTTTACACTGGCTCTGGGGACCCAAACTCCAGTCCCTATGCTAACACAGTAAGTACTCTATCCATTCAGCCATCTCTCTGACTCTAATTTAGCTTTTATTCAGATTGACTTTTAATTGATGTGTGCATGTGTGTCTCTGTGTGGGTGTGTATACATCAGTGCAGGCGCCCTTGGCAGGGGTGTCATACCACCTAGAGATGGAGTGCTGGAGTTGCAGGAGGTTGTAAGCAAGAGGACACAGGTAATGGGAACCAACCTCAGGTCCTCTGCAAGAGCAATATACTCTCTGAACCACTGAGCCAACTCTCTAGCCCTCTATTTTAGTTTTTTTGAGGCAGGATCTTGTTCTGAACCTCAGACTTCTTTGAAATTCTCTATGTAGGCCAGGCTGGCCTCAAACTCATAAGCATCCTGTCTCAGCCTCTCAGGTGTTGAGATTACAGGCATAATATAGACTCCCACGTATTGGGATTAAAGTACCTGTCTTATTATTTTATATTAATTGATATATAATATGTATGCATCTCCATAGAATATAGGATATTCCAATACATATTATAACATGATACAATCAATTCAAAGTAATTATCATTTTCAGCTCTCCACATGTGTGAAGGTGTTCAGCATTTCTGTTTCTGCAGCTGGCTTATTTTTCTATCCATGTCTCTCCAGACAGTGAAGCTGCATTTGCTCTGCACTGCAGTTGCTGTGAACACAGCTGGAGGTTGAAAAGGCAGAGCACAGCTGTAAGAAAAGCTGTATGCCTGAGGCTGGGATGGTGGTCTACCCCATAAAGCACTTGCCATGCAAGCCTCAGGCCGTGAATTCAGATCCCCAGCACCCATACAAAAAGCTGGCCATGGTGGTAAGAACCCATAGTCCTAGAATTGAAGAGGAGGAGACAGGTGGGTCCCAGGAGCTTGCTGGCCAGATAATCTTGCTGGATCAGTAAACTTCAGGTTAGGTGAGAGACCTTGTCAAAAAAAAAAAAAAAAAAGGAAGGAAGGAAGAAAGGAAGGAAGGAAGGAAGGAAGGAAGGAAGGAAGGAAGGAAGGAAGGAAGGAAGGAAGGAAAGAAGGAAGGAAGAAAACGTGGAAATTTACAGAGGAAGCTACCCGATGCCAAACTCTTGTCTCCACATGCATAAATACATGTATATGCTTGCACACAAACACACAGGTACACATACACAAACATGTACACATACATTATCACACAAGTGCACACAGTTTTTTATTTAACGTTGCTAGTATCCCCTGGAAAGAAGGTATTATTGCCCATTTTAACAATGAAGAAACTGGAGCCAGCAATGAACTTGCTCGTTGTCAATTAAGAAAGATGCCACAGTTTACACACATCAGTTCAACTCTAAGGTCCTTCTCTTATTAATGACTGTGTTGGTCTCCTGCTTGGTCAGAATGTGTACTTTATATGCAGAATGGACAACACTCTGTGGCTTTCCCCCCTCTATCTGAAATTCAGCCAACTAGGAATTCATGAAGGTTAGTAACTCATGCTAAGCTATAAATAATTCTTGATTTAATGCTCATACATTAATCATACATTAGTATAATTAAATAAATTCAGATTTTCTGATGTATAGATTTGAGTCCTAGTTCCTTGGTTTACTAACCCTGAATCTTAAAGAACATCATTTATCTTGGGAAGACTCAGATGCCATCTTATGACATAAATAGGCTTGGTGACCTACCCTAGATACCTAATTACTAACTGTGACTATTTGCAAAGGAAGTAATCCATTCTTGATTTTATGTAACCAGCTTACATATGTTAGAATTCAGCTGGATGTTAAATAAAGGAAACCTGGAATTTTTATCTAGCTCTATTTCAGCACTTGTGGGAATCTAATCTGTTTTATAATTTTTAAAACATCAATTATTTCACCCATGTCATGGTTCAGCTGTGTCAACAAAGCAATATATCAGCATGCTTAGAAAAATGATCAGTAGGTAACAGTATTATTACTTGTATGTGTGTTTCTGCTTTTCAGATAAAAACAGGAAAATGGTAATTACTGTATTTAGTTTGTATTTGCACATGGATGTCTATCATCCATCTACCTACCTTTCTATTATCTACCTAGACATATATTTGTTGAGATTTTGGCTTCATGTCTAACATAGAACTCCCGGCTCAGAGTACAGTTGAATAGTAAGAAACAAAGATTTCTCAATTAAAATGTCACTCAGCAAAGGACAACTTCTCTTTCTTCTGACATATCTATTCTAATCAATGAGCACCTTAGACACACTCTCCACCCATACTGCTTCAGTCCTAGGTCCAGCTGCTTCTGCGGAGGGGTCTAAGCAAGGAAAATGTAATGCACTATAAGGCTTTCTCAATTCACCTGTTGCTCATTCATCTTCATACAAAGAAATATGGTGGGGAAGTAGCTGTGGTTCCTGATGAGCAACCTGCCTGCCGGGGCTCCAACAAAGCACTCCAGGCTTCTGAGTATATCACTACCAGTTTTATTCCTAGCTACATGAGAAAACAAAGTTATTTCTGTGACATACTGGGAGCCTTATGAGAGTTACATGCCATCCCTATGGAAATACAAGCTTACATGGGACACAGGCAACGCTCTGCCCCAGCTAAGTCAACAGTTAGCCAAGGCAACTTAGCCCTACCCGTGCTGTCAACCCATCCAGGGAGCTGAGGTAGTTTTCCAGTTTCTACCTATCCTGTGGTGACCTCAGTTTATCATCACATTTCAATTGCATTAAAAATATCGCCACATTTGAATTGACTACGAATGACAGTTGTCTGCTAAACGTATACCTTGGGAATAAGAGCCACAAAATTGCCAGTGATGAAACTTTCTGAGATTTGGGTAAAATAACTGAAGGTCAAGAATGGAGAACCCCAGAAATATTCCCATTTTCCTGCTTAAATGATTGTGTGTGAGACTATAAGTCATGCTACTATAGCCCTGGGGTGATGTGGGTAGGATGAGGCTGTCCATTGGTGGCTGTTTATGAAGGTATGAGGGTAAGGGTATATGCAGTATCAAATACTGCCACTGTAAGGCCAGGGAGCTGGCTTAGTACATTAAGTGCTTGCTGTGCCCAAAAGGCCTGACTTCAATTCCCCAGAATGTATGTGAAAAGTCTGAGCATGGTGATGCACACCTATAATCCCAGCTCTAGGCGGGGCAGAGACCAGAGTATTCCTCGGACATAAGCTCCAGGTTCAATGTGAAAACTTGTCTCAAAATATAAGGTAGAGGGTGATTGAAAAGGTACATCTCACACACACACACAAATACACACACAAATACACACACACACACACACACACACACACACACACACACACACACACTTACTTCTAGCCAGAGTCAGGAAAGAGTAGGCCTGAACCATCAACCTCAAAGGCTGGCTGTGTTCAAAACTGACCGCTATACGGAAGTCTTCAAGTTTTTCCCGGTCTTATTCCGTTTTCGTTGCTGCTATGATAAATCATCACAGACTTAGCAACCTAAAGACACACGTTTTACATCTTACAGCTGCATAAGGCAGAGGCCTGGCCTGAGCTCACATCAAGCTGTCAGCTCTAGGGGAGAATGTTTCCAGCTTCCACAGCCCCCTCATGACTTGCTTCATGGTCCCTGTCTTAATTTTCAAAGCCAGCACTGTGGTGTCTCTCTGACCTTCGCGCATCTTCCCGTCCCTTTCTCTGATCTTCAGCTAGAAAATGCTCCACTCTCCTGAGGTGATGCTACTGGCTACGTACCTGAGCTGGCCATGAGTTCATGGCATTCCTCCTGCCTCAGTCCCCCAGTTGCTCGGATAATAGGTATGTGTCACCATGCCTTGATAAGTCCTTAAGCTTATTTTTTATATATATTTGCAAAATATATTTGCAAATTGAAGATGGCTTTGAGATGCCAATTTGATTAAATGAAGGGTTAAGAATTAAAAGCTAATGATAATTGATAATAATGAAGGGATCATCATTAAGGGAATCAGTGATCTAGTCTCAATTATTTCATCCACTAGTCCCCACGCTGCAGCAAGAACTGAGATGGTAGTCTTTCTTCTGCTGGAAAGGAGGCTTAGTTGTCTGGACATTTAATTGGGCAGCCACGGGCATGTCTGAGCGCCTGGCCTGCAAGTCCATACTGGGTGGGAAGATGCTTCCTCAGTGTGGGCAGGCACTATCCAGTTATGGATGGGAGAAGAAGGTAGGAGATAATTTCACTCTCTTTGGATCCTGCTTGCTGCATCCACCTCCTGCCCTTGTATGTCAGAACTCCAGGTTCTGCCACCTTTGGACACTCTAGGACACTTACCAGAACCCTGTCCTCTCCAACATGTTCGGCCTGAACTGAGTGATTATGATTAACTATTAGCTTTATTGGTCATGAAGCTTCTAGACATGAACTAAGGCCTGTTACTGACTCCCTGTTTCTCCATATTAACACACCCTGTTGTAAGCCTTGGCAGCCTCTGTAACCACATGTGCAATTCCCTTAACTGCCCTCCTGGTTCTCCACACCCTAGTGCTCTGTCCCTCTGGAGAACCTTGGCTCACCTGTCCTTTTTGTCACGTAAGGTAGCATACTGAGTCTGAGTTTTAAAAAGGCTATTCTGGAGAAGCCAGTATCTTCTCTACCACAATGGCCCATGATCTGAAAGCTCCCGAGTCCTCTATCCATCCATGTACTGTAATGGGAGATATTTCCCCTCCTAGCCCTAAGCACTGTAGTGAGCCATCTGGAAACAGTCGGATCAAAACTGCAGAAGCAATTTTACCTGCTGCATGCTAACCCTGAGAACCCATTGTTTTTAATCATTCACCTAGCAAACTCCAAATGGTTCTCCTGAGAGATGCTGTTAGGACAAGCATTAGCATGTGGCTATGTTCTGTGACTGCTTCCCTCTTCCTCCTTAACAACAATAGCTTTCAATGCTTGAGTTTGGGACAACTTTACATGAAATGGTGTTCTAATTTAATGACTAACTTCCATATTTAAAAAAGCCACTAGGAAGACAGTGAGGCATTTTCCAGACATTCTGCAAGATAATCAGCACTTCGAAAACTGTATTTAAGTGCATTTTGATTTGTAATGTAAAGCTCTTTGAACCTGCAGAGTGACCACAGCAGTAGCATTTATTGTAAAGTGCCTTATTATAAAAAAAAAAACCTTATCAGCAGAACTTTCATGGTAATTGTCTTAGTGCATTTATAATTTTTTTAAATTAACCATTAGATTTAACAATGAAAAAGTTCCTTTACCTAACTATTTGGTAAGACAATCAGAAAGAAATGTATTACATTGATCAGGTTAAGAAAGGCTCTGTTGCAACAACAAATAAATCCTAATATCTCAAAACTCAAATATCTTTTTTTATCATGCAAAGCATGATCTAGCTTAGGTAGCCTGATGCCATCTCACAGCTGTATCACAGGGAAAGCATGGCTGAAGAGGTCATGTTAGTTCTCAGCTTCCTCAGCTAGAAAGTGATATATGATTTCTTGTAACCACTGACTAGAAATAGTGACTTGAGTAGCCCCAGTGCAAAGGAGGCTGGGTAATTTAGGGGAGGCTATGCTTTGCATAACAATTTCCTTCAGAGCTGAAATATTCCATCTTGGACAGAAATTTATTAAGACTCAGGATGCTCTAAAGCAGTGGTTCTCAATTTGTGGGTCACAACCCTTTTATAGGGGTCCTGTATTAGATTCCCTGCATATCAGATATTTACATTATGATTCATAACATTAGCAAAATTATAGTTATGAAGTAGCAATGAAATGATTTTATGGGGCGAGTCACTACAACATGAGGAACTATATTAAAGAGCCATAGCACTAGGAAGGTTAAGAAACCCTGGAAACCTATTAAGACTCAGGGAATTCTCAGAGTAGGTTTGTAAAGACTCAGGAAGTTGACAACTCACAAGTCTCAGGAAACCGAAAAGATGTAGAAGGCCCCTCCAACCTCAAGATATATAAGTTGTAAGGGTTGCTAAAGATTCTCCAACTGGATGATCTACCTCTAAGTCCTGTAGAGAGCTCCAGGGTTCCAGTTTTTGTGTTTTCACCCATGCTGGGGTGGGCTTTCAATGATGCAGCTATCTTTCAGCCATCCATGCTCCTAAGAGTAACTCCCCATGTCTGCTCCTGTAAGTGATCCCAATAAACTTCACCAAGATGACTTTGGATATCATTATCTCAGTCTGCCATTGGTTTCCTATCTGGGTTGAGTAGATGTTTGTTCACATCTCCTCAGGATACAGCAAGAATCATTTGTTAAGGATCATTTGTTTTTATCACTGTCTCTTGCATCCTTGCCATTCACTTAATTTGCTTTGCTATGAAAGATGAGCAAAGAGCTGGAGAAAAAAAGGGATCTGTATCTAAGTCAACCAAGGTGCCTCATCCCAACACCTCCACCCATGTTCTGTCATTTGGCAGCTTTGTGGTTTTCTGAAAGTTAGATCATTTTTCCTCTATCAGACCAAGTTTCTTGAAGTGATCTAGTGTGACTAATTTCCATGAAAGTCATGGAAATTTCAAGGCATGACACTTAAAGCCACATCACATGTCTTCCTCTGGTTGCTTTTCCTTTAGATGGTCAATCATGTTGGAATACTCTGAGGTTATTCTCCATAAACGGGCTTGAATTCCACTGTCTCTGAAATGTCTGAAGTTAACACATGTATCAATTTAATTTACAAATATTTGACCCAAATAGACACATTGATATTTGAAATTCCATACTGTTTCTTTTTAAAAACATGTCTTCTCTGGGGATTGTGAAATAAATGATTCTGTTACCCTAAAATATGCATATAGTAAATGCCAGTTCTCTGGTCTACAGATGCCCCATTTTTCTGCTCATCCCTATTCAAATAGTCAACCTTTGTTGACTTACTTTCCATCAAATTCTACAAAAATAGCTTTTCAAATAAAATATTAAAATAGGCAGTACAAATTCCCAAAAACTGGTAATATGACACACACACACACACACACACACACACACACACACACATACACACACACACAGAGTTGTCAGTCCTGATTGCCTTTTCAAGTTAAAACAGCTTGGAAAAGGTGAACTTTAATCTTTTCATAGATTCCTCCAGGCCCAGGTTCTGTATGAAGACATGGCAAGAGCCATGATAGAGTCTAATCCTGTTAACCCTGTACCTGCTGCTGTGACTCCAGAGCCCTTGCTTGCATTGGGGATCTGGTTGCTCTGGAAAGAATTGGGAAGGAGAATCTGCTCTTTTAAGAAAGCTCATCGGTCTCAAGATTATGACATCATGGAGAAATTGTGATGGTCCAGGCATTCAATAAATACCTTTGCGCTGGATGTGGTGGTACATGTCTTTAATCCCAGCACTTGGGAGGTAGAGTCAGGTGGATCTCTGTGAGTTCAAGGCCAGCCTGGTCTACATAGTGAGACCCTGTCCCCAAAACAACAAAAACACAACAACCAAAAAGCTTTTGAGCTCTTACTAGTTTTTGAAGGTTTGACCAGGGCAGGAGGAAACCTGTAGGTTTGGGGAGGAGAATTTAGAGGTCTCTTTGATGGTTTTGATTATTGTCATTTCCTAAAGATGCACTTCCAGGGTGATATGCATGAATTGATTTTTACAGTTCAAAACTAAACACCTAGAGCACAGAGAAACAGGTCACTTTTCAGGTCACACGGTAGTTGATCTACACTTCAAACATAGTTCCAAATTCTACATCTCATGCTCTTTTCCACTCCATTATTCTGCCCTAAAAGAGGCATGGTACACTATGTAGTGATATATTGTGTACCCTAATAAAATTTGCCTGAAGATCAGAGAACAGAATCAACCACTAGATTAAACATAGAGGCCAGACAGTGGTAGCACATACCTTTAATCTTAGCACCCAGGAGGCAGAGATCCATCTGAATCTCTGTGAGTTCAAAGCCACCCCGGATTACATGACATTGACTCAGTGTAGGAGAGAAACAGAGCCAGGCAGTGGTGGCACACACCTTTAATCCCAATACTTGGGAATCACACACCTTTAATCCCAGTGCTCGAGATCTCATGTCTTTGCTTGGGAAGCACACACACCTTTAATCCCAGGAAGTAATGACTGGGTAGAAAAAGGTATATAAGGCATGAGGAGACAGGAACTGGAGGCTTTTTTAGGCTTAGGAGTCCTCGAGGTAAGACATGGCTTGTTCCTTTGTCTCTCTGATCTTTCAGCATTTACCCCAATACTGGTTCTGGGTTTTTTATTATAAGATCATTTTAGAATTTATGTTCCACACTATGAGGTGTGGAGAGGCTGTGGAAGACCTGAAATCATGGAGAAAGGATAAAGGAAGTCGTGGCCAGTACGTTGGAAAGCTGCTACAGTTGCCAGCACGTGTGTTTTCAATGCACACTTATGAATGGAACCAGGACTCGGAACTGGGAACTGATGTCCCTAATGTCTTTTTCTATGATTGGAACTACAAGTTCCAAACCTCAACCAAGGGGGAGTTGGCAAAGAGGATCACATTTTAGAAACATGATAACTAACACACGATTGCATCAACAGGATCGTGTCCAGCTCAGCTCTAAGTCAGGTAAGCACCTGCAGCCTCCATGGATTGCCCAGGCAGGATATACGAGAGCTGTCCCCAAGGGCTACTGGACACTTCTACTCTGAGCCCCTTTCTCTTCTATTTTGAGTTTCCACAAGAATCCTGAATTAGGTCTTATTCCTGCTCCTGGCCTTAGAAATGGAATTTTTATTTCCAGGTTAACTCTGCTTCTTTCTCAATGTTTAGTCTCAGAACATTCTAGAAGGTCTGCTCTGTTTCCTACAGTCTTTGGTAGGTTTCCTCCTGTCCTGGTTAAACCTTCAAAACACAGGTCCTAACTCCACCTGCGGGCTGATGCCAGTCTATTCCATCCTGTCTCCACAAGGTCATCTAGCTCCTAAGTGCCTGGCATCTCAGCCCCTCCCAAACAAGACTGGTAGCATAAATCTACTAGAAGTATCTACTGTTGCCATGACATCGTGTTAGGCAGTGTAGATGAACAAAACGTGTTGGGGTGTGAAAAGCATTCTTACTGTGGTGTTTAACCTGAATGTTCAGATACTGTATCTCCATGAACAACCGTGTGGTTGATGTCCTGATAGTCATATTTCTTGTCACTGTGGCTGAACACATGGCAAGAAGCAATGAAATGGAGGAGTGGTTTCTTTGGGTTCAGGGTTTGCAATGGCAAAGCCCAGCATTGCAGTGAGCTTGACTCCTTACAAGAGGCTATGGCTGCAGTGGACCAGAAACTAGAGAGCTTGGACCAGAGCTAGAACTGGAGCTGGACTATACTGGAACAAGCCTGTCATCACTCCACCCCCTTCGTGACCCACTTCCTATATCTAAATCCTATCTCCTAAAAGTTTCACAACCTCCTAAAATAGCATCACCAGCTGAGGACCAGTGTCCAAACACATGAACCTGCGGGGGACTCTTTGCAACGATACCACAACAGTGGCCATTTGAATAAGTCTCTGCAAATACATCAGACACTACAAAGAAAGGGAAGAGAGGTGAACAAAATGTTCCCAAGAGCAGGGAATAAGGCCATGCTGCATTTCAGTTGACATTGTTAAAGTTGCTTCAATTTGTTTGGAAATTTAACCAGACCACAATGTGATGAACTGGTGAGCAAATGGAAATATCTGTGAATTTAGGTAAAATTACTTTTTTCCCATCAGGAGTCCACTTCTGGTCTTATTGTCATTATCATTATTGCTATTGTTATTCTTTGGGGGTCCTGGGGAGTCTAACCTAGGACCTTGTGCTAGGATAGAGCCAGGCAAATGCTCTATCACTGAGCTAGCTCCCCAGCCCCACTCCTGGCCTTTCAACCTGCAAAAGAGTAGAGATGGAGAGACCTAGTTCTCATATTGACTCTGCAGTGTTTGACACTGGTCAAATCACATGACTACAATAGGGGGTGGTGTTCTCTGCTGAGAAGGAGTATACCATTTTAGTTCATTTGTAAGGACTCTCGGCTCTAAAATCAATACTAAAATTGCTAAGTTTCATGACCACCAGCTTTAGCACACTGGCCATCTCAGGGTACTGAGAGTTCTTGAGAGGCACAAACAGCAAAGAAGCTAGTGTGACCAGTGTGACAATCAGGCAGAGTTGTGACTCAATATGGACACTTCCTCTAAGGAGTCTCCTGGAGACCTCCACAAAAGCCACTTGGCACAAATCCTGCCACCCAGCATTTGCTTTCTGACAGCTTCTTGGGAAAGCTATTCAGAGGGAGGAATCCCATTACAGTGTCTTAATGAGGAGGCCCTAGTCTAGAGGCTTTTCAATTCAGGAACTCAATGTCCTCATTTCAGAATACAAACTTATCCTTTTGGTCCTCTGCTTCTGGCTTCTGTTCCTGCCCTGGAAAGTTCAAAGTGGAATAAAATTGTACAGGAAAAGCCTAGCCTTGGTTTCATGAGGAGGAAAGGGGCAGAAAGAGACTACAGGGGTCCTTGGCCACCACCTGCTTCTTTGAAATCTTATCTTGACCTTTCTGATGTTAGTTGTCCCACTCTGTCCTCCTATAGTTCCCACCTCTGTGGGGGTACAGTAGGCATGATGGCTAAGTGATATTCATGGTTGTCTGGAAGGAAGGAAGGATACTGCATGCATGCACTCCTTGCCAAACTCCTGAGTCTATGTTGAAATCTTATCTCCCAAGACTATCGCATCAGGAGATGGGGCTTTGGGATCATGACACCCCTCCCCCCCAAAAAAGAGGTACCTGTCTCTTACATCATGTGTGAGGAAGTGAGCACTAACCAGAATCGTCCAGTGATTTGCTTTTGTACTTACCAACTTCTAGACTATGAGAAATAACACACTATTAAGCCATCCCATTTGCAGCATTTTGCTACAATAGCCTATGATGGTTAATCTTGATCGTCAACTTGTGTAAACTGAGAGATGTCTATAATTAATAAGATCCCTTCTGAGTGTGTCCGTGGGGCATTTGCAAGGAAGACTGATGTGTGAGAGCGGAACTAAAAGCACAAGGCCTGCCTTGACTGTGGGCAACATGGTCCAATGTGCTGTCAGACTGAGTTGAATACAAGCTGGGAAGGGGGAAGCCAATTGGTGCACACAAGCCCCACCCTTGCCAAGTAAATGCATGCACTGCTGTGGCCGCCATTACCTATGAGGCAGCTACCAACTTCTTCAGCCACTCAACCTGGCTCACACCAGTGGATCCAGACAGCACCCAGGCCTTCAGCTTTGGACAATAGCTGCATCATTGTGCTCCCTCCAAGGCTTGTAGCTTCTTAGTCTATGCACTGGATCCCTGTCTCTGGCTCCCCAGCCTGCAGATGGCTATTGCTGCTTCTCTGGGAGAGACAGGGGATGTCTCAGACTGAACATGTGCTTCTACCAACTCGAAAGTCTATGCATTGAAACCCTAACTCCCAACTGAACGAGCCAAGCTAGCAAATCTCCCCATTGTGGATTCTATTGTTTGTGTTCTTCCAGATAACCATGGTGAATACATGGCCCAGGTACCCCAACACGAGGAAGTCAGCTTGATGGGGTAGGGGGAGAAGAGAGAGAGGAGAGGGAGACACATGGAGAGAGACAGAGATCGAGACAGAGAGACAGAACCATAGGGAGAGAGGAGAGACAGAGAGGAGAAACCGCTCAGCAAATGAGGAAGACAAGCTCTTCCCCCAGCTTCTTTACCCTCACATCTAGCCTTTCTCTCTGGTGTCAAGGGTCTGGCACTCTTTCTCTGATGTTGAACTTATGACAAATTGGTGCCCCACATTTCAAGTCCATTTGAAATAAGTGCCCCATTGCCCCAAAGGTAGGGATTGGCTGTGTGGGGTTCTAAGTTTTAGGTCACTCAGGAACTAAATCTAAGGAGTAGTCGCCTTTACTTAAAGCTGCCTTGGTAGGAATTTAACAGGGACCAGTACAGTAACTGCGTTGGTTACTTTTCTCACTAAAGTGACAAAGTGCCTGTCAGAGAGAGGCAAATTAAGAGAAGAGGGATTTGTTCTGGCTGGAGGCCTAAGAGGATGCAGTCCATCATGGTGGGGAGACATGGTGGCCGGGGAAGCGTGTGACGTATAGCTTGGTTAGATCTGGGCAGATCAGGGAGCAGAAAGCTCGGGCAGGAACCAGAGCTGGATCAAACCTTTGACCCTCAAGATCCACCCCTGCAGCCTTATTGCTGTCTGGTTCCCCAGACAGCACAACCAGCTGAGGAGCAACTCTTCAAACACATCAGCCAATAGGAGATACTTCACATTCAAACCGTAACCAAAAAACCCCGGGTTCCACTTGTCTCTGGTTCCTAAGTGCATGCTACCACAGCTGGCTTGTGTGTGTGTGTGTGTGTGTGATGGCTTGGGGAACCAAAGCATTTCACCAACTAAGCCATCTACCCCACCCAACTAGAAGCTTATCTTTCAGAATCCTTTCTTGGAATACACAAGGCTAGTCTCTTTTTTTGTTTGTTTGTTTTGGAACTGAAGCAAGAACCCAAAGAAGTGACATGGGTTCAGTGGCTCTATGGCAAACCCTGGAAAAGACTGTCGCTTGCCCCTGGCTGGAGTTGGAATGGGATCTTGCATTTTGCAGTTACTTAGAGCAGGCAGCACGTCCTTTCCCTCCCAGAGCTCGGCCTGGTCTAATGAAGCAATCCATTTCTTCTTGTCTGACAAATGTTACGGAGAGACCAGAGCTAGAGAGGAGTGCCATCTTTTTACTTTTCCTATTTTACTTTTTAATCTTGTGTTCTTAGGAAGAAATATATGGGCTTCTTTCTCCCACTTAATTATGGCTTCATGCCTGGCCTCCTTCCTTTTCTCTCTAGTATTGGGTTTCCTTGGCTCATCACATGAGGAAAACATGGGCATTTATTTGTGGGGGTATTGTGTTCCCCAAAATATTGTGCACACTAATAAACTTATCTGGGGTCAGAGACAGAATAGCCACAATATTAAACATGAGGATAGGCAGTGGTAGCATACGCCTTTAATCCTAGCATTCCTCTGGATCTCTGTGAGTTCAAGGCCACATTGGAAATGGCCAGGCTGGTGACACATGCCTTTAATCCCAGTAAACCAGTCTTTAATCCCAGGGAGTGGTGGTAAAGAGCAGAAAGGTATATAAGGCGTGAAGAAACTCAAGGCATTTGGCCTGGAGAAGCATTTGGCCTGGAGAAGCATTTGGCCTGGTTAAGCATTTGGCTGGATTCCTGCTACATTTATTTTCTCTAATGTAGCTAACTGAGCCAGAGACACTTTCAAGGTGTGCCTACCACTCGGCCTAGCCTGCACTGCAATGACCTTGCTCATGCTGATTCATGGGTACTAAGAGAGTGTGAGTCAGATTCAATCCAAGCCCACTGTCTTAGTCTGTTTTGTGTTGCTATACCAGAATACCCCAGACTGGCTTCTCTATGAAGAAAAGATATTCAGGGCTGGTGAGGTAGCTGAGGTGGTAAAGTATCTGGCACATAGGCATGAACATCTGA
The DNA here is from genome assembly GCA_902168405.1 of Peromyscus aztecus. Taxonomy (NCBI): domain Eukaryota; kingdom Metazoa; phylum Chordata; class Mammalia; order Rodentia; family Cricetidae; genus Peromyscus; species Peromyscus aztecus. The sequence goes on along the minus strand of CABHPQ010076472.1, from coordinate 3,315 downwards.
GCCTGCACCTCCAGAATTTATGTTAAAAAAAAAAGCTGGGGATGGTGGGGTACACCATACTGGAGTGGTACAGACAGGTGGACACCCGGGACTTGTTGGTCACCAGCCTAACCTAATAAATGAAGCCCAGTGAGGAACCCTGTCTCAGAAAACAAGATGGCTATCTCACCTAAGGAATGATGGCTGAGATTGAGCTTTGATCTCCACACACATGAACACAAACAAGCATGGGCAGCACACATACTTGTATATCCCACACACATGTATACATATGTACATACACACAGAGAGAAACTATATTTATGTAGCTCACAACTCTGGAGGCTGGCAAGTTCAAGAGCATGCACCTGCACCAGGCCTATGACATCATCTCATAGCTGACTGTGAAAGCCGCACGTGAGTCAAGCAAGAGAACGTGAGGATGAGAACAGGCTACTCTGGTCACCTACTCTCTCTATAACTAATCCATCCCCACAACAATGACATTGATCTTTCAGAAGGCTTCTGCCCTCATCACTTATTCTCCATGGATCCCACCCCTCAACCCTGCTTCACCAGGATTTATTTCTAAGCCAGGAATTGAGAGAAAGTGTCCAAACTCACATTACTATATCAAAGCAAATGATTTCCTAGAAGCCATAGGGTTTCTCAACTTTGGTAAAAAAAAAAAAAAAAATAAGTGGAGCCTGTATTTACTGCTCATGATATCTGCTTTCCACATTCTCCACAGAATCATAGAGCCAGGATGTTCTGAATTTAGAGTGCAGGTGGGAGTCGGGCAGAGTACCATGGTAAACCCTTACTTTATGCTCACGTTCCATGTCTGATCTCAATCCTCACAACTGTCTGAGAGATGGTCTATGAATTTTCCCACTTTAAAGAAACTGAAGGTCAAAAATGAAAGAACTTATTAAAGGTACCATTGTCTTCCAGTCTGGCTCAGTCCTATGTTTGTAACCACCATGTACCCTTTCTATTTCATGCATGTCACATGTCTTGAATGGGAGGAAGCTGAGTTCCACAGAATACAGACTATTATTCACTATCACCAGAATACATCAGTGGTAGAATACGTTGATCTACCCTGGGCTCCTGACTTCTGATTTCATTCCCACTCCACTATATACACTGAGGGATGTGATAGTGAATGAAAAGTGTGGGAAAGAGCAACTTTGTAATCTAACTTGAGTAGCATTCAACAGGACAGTACGGGCTGGGGGAGGGAAGGGCAGGTCAGTGTGGCAGGAAGCTAGACCAGGGCAGGGAGGTAGCAGGCCACCTTCCGGGAAGCTCAGCATCAAGGTGACTCTCCCATCTATTAATGTGGCTTTTTGTCACTCTGACTGTAGCTGTGCACACTGTGAACTTCCTCCTCATTCAAACCCACTAACGGTAAATCCACCACATCATCAATTTGTATAGAGATATTTGTACATAGAAGTTTGTCAAAATTAAACACAGCGGTCATATCCAGACAGAGCTCACTGACTCACAGCTATGGGTTTTGCTCTGGAAGTTATTAAATCCATTCTATTTTTCCTGTCCAACACTTTGTTTCTATAGAAGTATTTCAACACACCCAGGTCTATGGATTCTAAGGGGCTCAAGGGAGGTGAATTTTGACAAAAGTTCATAGCCAACTCTCATCCCTCATTTGAGAACAATTGAGTTACAAGTTTGATAATTTTTGCTCCTTCAGATAAACCGACCCCAACTACATTTTTCATTGCTATGGGATTGACTATGTATCTTCAGAATTTACATGTTGATGCCTTGGCTCCCCTACCTCACAACATGGCTGAATTTGAGGTAAGGCCTTTAAAAAGAGGTGATGGAGGTGATGAATTATCAAATGGGGGTGCATAAGTGGGTCCTAATGCAATCTGTTGGTTTCATTTAAGAAGGAAGAGAAAAGAACAGAGATATCTGCCTAGAGAATCCATCTGAAGACATTGCAGGAGGATGGCTTTCAGGAAGACAAGGTAGGGACTTGGAAGAAAATCAACCCGGCTGACACTCTGATCTCAGACTCCTAGCCTCCAGGGAAGGGAAAAATGAATTTATATTTAGTCTGTTGTGCTTTCATTATGACAGTGATAGCAAATGAATACAATTTTGGCAAAATATAGTAGCATCAAATTTATCAATTTGTGTAACAGTCAGTAAGCTACATTCTAGAAGTTTCTCTGCTTTCCAGATTAAACTCTGTATCAATTAAACATTCACTGACCATTGTAAGCTATTCTTAGCCATTATTCAATCCAACTGTCCGGTTCTGAGCCTATATAACCTCTGTTGGTTTGATTCTGATTGACATGAATTGTCACAGATAAGGGACACAGAGCAAGCCAATCAATGATTAGAGGAGCTAAGTATAAGGAAATCCACAAGAGCCTGAAAGTTCCCTTCTCAAGATATTAGGAACAGGTCAAAATGTTTTCAACCTATAAACATTGTGAAATGACATCATCTAGAAGTTAATGTTCAAGAACTATATGACCAGGCTACAAAAACTTAGCCCAAATCATATTTTTCCTTTATTTTTTATTAAGAAATTTTTTCATTCATTTTACACACCAATCAAAGATCTCCCTCTTCCCTCCTTCCACCTTCCCAGCCTTACCCCTCAACCTGCCCTTTACTCTCCCCTCCACAAGAAGGCAAGGCCTCCCATGGGGAGGCACATCCAATAAAGGCAAGTCCAAACCCTTCCCCCTGCCTCAAGGCTGCGCGAGGTGTCCCATCATAGGTAGTGGGCTTTTTGGAGCCCAAATCATAATTTTTAAAGAAAGTTCCCTGGTAACATGCAAACCTGGGGCCACAGGTTGGACTCACTCAGTAGACAGTTCCAGGTGAAGCTTACAGTCTGCTTAGATAACTCTCTTGCTGGCAGACAAGATTAACTAGCAGCTATGAGTCATCCATCCTTCCAGAAGTCTCCAGGCAAGTCTTCTAATAAAATGAGTAACTGTCTCTGCTAAAGCCATGGAGAAGCTGTAGATTAAGTAAGGCTGAAAGGGACAGAGAAGGGAAACAATTCTAACAGCCCCGGCACCAGCTTTGAGGAGACCATCTTTACTTACTAGTCTCGAGGCTAACTGATGAACCAAAGTCCCCCTCAAAAATATTATGGGCAACTTCTAGGACAAAAAGCAAAATAAAGTGCAATTATCAAACTGACAGGTCAACAGAGCTCAGACCACAGGTCACAGGGGATCCTTGTAACTGGAAAGACATAGGTGATGAGAGCAGGTAGGACGGGGTTGATGAGAGCACAGGTAGGACGGGGTTGAGGAGAGCACAGGTAGGACGGGG
>CABHPQ010076465.1:0-12529 GCA_902168405.1 Peromyscus aztecus | reverse complement strand
AAAAAAAAAAAATGTGCCCATAAGATACATGGATGGGACCCTAGATCCCAGCATGATGGTGGTAGGAGATAGAGTTGGGAAAGGTAAAGGGTCATGACAGCAGAGTCCCTCTGAGTGGGATGAGGGCTTCTATGAAGAATTTCCCAGAGAACTCTGTGCCTATTTCTGGCATTTAAGGATACAATGGAAGTCCACTGTCTCCACACAGGGAGACATTCCTCCAAAGCCCTGGAACATGTTGGCAACCACATGTCAGACTTCTATCCCCAGAACTTGGATATATTGTCTGTTTCATAAGCTAGCCAGTCTGTACCATTGTGTTACAGTAGCTTTAGCTTAGAAAGAGCAGCACAGCTGTAGAAATATCTAAGCATATGGAATTAAACTCAAGGTTCCTAAGTGCAGAAAAGTCTTTGGAAATATGCTGTCCTCTATGATTTTTAGTCCAACGTGGTGTCCCTTGCTTATCTATAGGCTTATATTTGAAGTTACCACATTAAATCTCCTAACAAGCTTCCACAATTTCAATTTTGCTCCTTGCTAGGTATACCACTCTAAATATATTGCCAATGGGATTCCTGTGAAGAGTTATGATGTCAGTCTTCCATTCAGAGGCCACTCAGGCTCTGGGCTCACTTAAGCTCCTTACCAATAAAGCCCTCACTCTGGGCTCTCAGTGATCTAGGATCATCCCGCCTCGGTTTTTTATGTCTCTTCTGTGCCTCGTTCCTTTGGCTCTGGCCACTCTGAATTCCTGCTGTTTTGTGACCAGGCCCACCTCACATTCTGAGGCTTTAGGGTCATTTCCTCTTCCTAGAATTCTCGGACCCAGAGAATCTGAGCTCTCCTCACATTTTTTAATTGATTTCTCTGGGCATTTATGCTAGGCAGCTGTTAGTGTGACAAAATGCCTGAGATTATTAACTCCATAAGTGAAAAAAATTTATTTTATCTCAGACATTCAGAAGCTTCTGACTATGATGCTTAACTTTCTTGCTCTGGGTGTAGTACATTAATCCTAGACTTGGGTCTACAGAATTTGAAAGTATCGGTGTACCCTATGTGATTCAGTGTGCTCCAGTGTGTGTGTGTGTGTGTGTGTGTGTGTGTGTGTGTCCGTGCGCGTGTGCTCGCATTTGTGTGCATTTGTGTGCACGTGTGTGAGTGTGCATGGATGCCAGTGTCAAGTGTCTCCCCCTGTCCCTTGTCATCTTAACTGATGAGGCAAGGTCTCTCGAAGAACCTGGAATTCAGCGTTTGGCTAGACTGGCCGTCCAGCAAGCCTCCACAGTTTGCTTCTTTTCACACCCGTCCCAACACTGGAATTAGTGATACACGTCCAACCACCAAGCTTTCCTGTGAGTGACAGAGATCCAAACTCAGCTCCATGTGCTTGCAGAGTGCACATTACCCTCAGAGACATCCATCCAGTCTGTTAGTTAGTGTACTTTAAAGTATATTGTTAGATATTGTAAACAACACACGTGTTTCACTATTATATTACCTGAAGTATTAAAATTTCTCTGTTACCACATTCTGAATTGTGTGCACTCACTTAAAGAAACATCTCACTATCAAATTAATTGCCATTTTCATTGAAATAGTCACACAGTGTCTCTACATATATTGGGAAATGATATTCTTTTATGTCCTAACATAATGAATGCATCATCCCTGGTATTTCATCCCCCAACAGTACTCTGAAATGTTAATCTCATTTAGCACACTTCAATTGAGGTGAAGGGTGCCTCTCTGATTTACCCCCTACTGTGGGCATTAATTGTTTTAGGTTTTCAATATGGCAACCCCTTTTAATTCTAGAAGACATGCAGATCCCTCTGCTCTGACAAACCCTGGAACTACTCATGTCAGAACAGATGTTAATTCTTTCATCTCTGTATATCGGATTTTTTCCCTCACTAGACTATGAAAGGTCAAGTTTTCAACTAGCCTCAGCCCTCAAACACTCAAAGATTAATACTTTGACAAGTAGAATGCTGGGGTAAGAATCTAGAGTCTTCAACAACTTTACAGAACATGCACATGCTGTAGGTTTATTGTAAACGATTAAATAATAATGGGATGGTTTGTTGTTTTAAAAATATAAATTATCTCAGAAACCACGTTTTTGAAATAACAGCTACTATGATTATAACTAAATCTGTTTAAAAGGAGAGAGTTGGGATATTAACATGACTCCAAAGTACAGAGAATTCCAAGAGTATAGCTGGGGCTCCAGTCAGTGGTGTCTCGCATCAGAGCAGAGAGGTTAAAATAACTGCCACATAGGATAGCATTTTCTTCTAACCCTAACCATAGCTTTACAGTGAAACCATTCAGCAATATTTGTGGAGAAAAATCTGGTCCTAAAAAAAAAATGAGATTAGCAAGTATTGACTCTCAGAGCATGAAGTAAAACAGGCTATCAAAATCATTGTTGGACTTTAGATTGGGCTCAGGGATAGGTTTGATTCTGAGATGGAAAAAAATTCTGCAAATATTTGCTCTATATGCTCACTTAAAAAAACCTATTTCTCCATTTCTCTCCTTTAATATGTGATAATATCAGCAGGGAGGCAGCATATTAGAAAAGAACATATGTCACTTAATTTTGAGCATAATCAGATGATCTTATCATGATATGCTGAGTATCTGGACTCTTTACTACACTGTAAATACTAAAGATACCTTTGATTTAATAAAGAATTATTACATAAAAACAGTCAATTCAAAGTTCATGTCTTAAGAAGATTAAGTTTATTTTACCATATCATCATTTAATACCTTGTAAGTCTATACTTGGTAAACAATCTCATTTAGTCATTAAAATGAATAGCATGCTCTTTGACATGAAATACCATCAAGTCGAGAACTAAGTTTGATTCTATAGATACTGAGAGACATGAATAATAAGCCTGTGGAATATTTAGTCCTTGAGTGGTGCAACACTCAAATATGAATAAAACTTATCCACTTTGTCAATGAATTTTAATATTAATAGTGATATTAAACTAAATAAAAATATGTCCAAAGTTACAACTACATAAAAAGCAAAAAATTAGTTACATCAAAAAGCATGCATTTGGGGGTTGATACACACACCACACCACACCACACACACACACACACACACACACACACACACACACACACACACACAGAGCCAGATCCACAGATAGTTAGACTAATCCTGAGGCAAACAAAGAAAGATTCTAGAGCTGGGCGGTGGTGGCAAACGCCTTTAATCCCAGCACTCAGGAGGCAGAGCCAGGCAGATCTCTGTGAGTTCGAGGCCAGCCTGGTCTACAGAGCAAGATCCAGGACAGGCACCAAATTGCACAGAGAAACCCTGTCTCGGGGGGGAAAAAGAGAGAGAGAGAAAGATTCTAGAAAAGAGGAAGTATTAATGTTGGATTCAATAATATAGGTATTTCTTCCAGGAATTATGGCTATAGCATAAAGCACAGGTGTTTTTTTAGTAGAAGAAAACGTTGAGCTATCTAAAGTATCAATGAATAGAGGAAGGAGGTTGCCTCACAGAAAACACGAACGACTTGTCTAAGGAAGGAGAATGTAAGTCATGTTAGTCTGGGCTCTCAGCTGGCTTACAGAACTATCGCACCATACAACAGTTAACTAGCATCCCATTACTATTATAACAAATGACTGTGAACTAGCAGAACCTCAGGAAAAAAAAGAATCCCTGCTTTATTAGCATTTTGCTTTAGAGGGCAGAGGAGAAATCTGTGTCTCACTGACTCAGAGTCAAATTTTCCTTAGGGCTGTCTGCCTTTCCCTTCCTGGCTCTCTGAGGGTATGTGCATTCCTCAGCTGTGACCTCCTTCCTCCATCTTTGAAGGCAGCAATCTAGCATCTTCAAGTGTGTTTGACTCTTCCTTTCTTCCCTCTTTCTCTTGTGAAGATCCTTCAGATTAGGCTGGGCCCAACAGATTAATCAGGGCTAATATCTGTATCTCAAACATTCCGATTAACAGAGCCAATGTCTTCTGCAAACCTATGGATCACAGTATAGGCAAGGCTCTGAATGGGGTATTAATGTGAGGAAGGGGGCAATAACATTATTCTCCCCACAGGAAATTAAATGTGGATGCGTCAAAAGATTAGATACTAATAAATGAATTTTTAGACTTTAAACACAAGAAACTTTCTTTCACCATCATCATTTAAACTACATTTTAGGACATTCCTCATTCAGACAGCAGGCATTAATGGGGGTGGGAGGTTGAGGCAGGGGATTCAGCTAGGCATAGGCAGATTCAGTTGAGATGCCAGGGAAAAAAATTCTCTAATATGCCACAATCAATTCATGATGATGCTGACAGTCTTTACAAAATGGAAAGCATTTCGTCTCATCCATTCTTGTCCTTAATGGGCAGGGGGAATTGGAGAAGCGCACAGTATCAGATCCAATTTGAATTCATGTTTTCTCGCATGGTCTTGTCTCAAATTATAACAAGGGATTTGGAAGCTGGTGTGAAAATACATTTCCAGTCCTCCGGAAATCTTTTTCAGCACAACAGAGAACAGCATAATATAAATCCCTTCTATCTGATTGGAGTGGATTGGAGGCCTTGTCACATTGCCTGAATGGAGTTTGCTGGAGTTAGAAATAGGCTTCTTTTTCACTCCCGAGACTCTGTTAATTCATGACTATCAAGAGGCAATTGAATTTACTCTAAGCACACGAGTGTCCTTGTGAAGTACAGCCAAGATGACAGGGATACATTGTGGAGTCTGCAGCAGGTCTGATGACCTGAAGACAACATAGGTCACATCTCAAACTGCTCACAGTCATAGACTTTACCAGTACTGCCAGACTAAAGTCATCCTTCATGCCATTTAAGCCACAAGGCTGAAAATAAAAGACCAAAGCTGAGAGAGCTGAATTCAGACCTCATTTGTGACCTCATAAAGTTGACCACTGAAGACCAACGACAACATGATGCCCACTTCTGAACAAATTGACAGGTGGCCAAATGGAGTGTCTTTTAACACCAGAACCACTATATGGCTTCAGTCTGTTATGAACATATCAGAATATTTTAAACTAATTCATCAGACTTCCTTATTAACCACAAGAGATATTGATAGAATGACAGGCTCCTTAAAAATGAACTAACTCTACAATGCAGTTACTAAGTTATCAATGGAAATCCAAACAAGAAAATGAGCACAGTACCCATGGGATCTGGATGATAGCACTACTACAAATGGCATGACAACACACAACAATCTGAATTCATTATCACTTTTTTACTTATTTTTATTGAAAATAGATATACAACATACTCCGAGTTTTGTTTCCCTCCCCCCAACTCCCCCCAGATCCTCCCCATTTCCCAATCCACACCCTTCCTTTCTCTCATAGGATACAAACAGGCATATTTATCAATAGAATATTAAAATACAATTAGATAAAAATAAAAACAAGCCAGAATAGGACAAAAGAAAGAAGCAGAAGAAAGAGTCAAAGAAAATGCTCAAGAAACATATATAGATGCAGAGATGTACACATTCACCCACACAGAAATCCCACAAAAACACAAGCTAGAAACCATAATATACACAAAAAACATCTGTAAGGTTAGATAGAAAGAAAGAAAGAAAGAAAGAAAGAAAGAAAGAAAGAAAGAAAGAAAGAAAGAAAAAAAGAAAGAAAGGAAGGAAGGAAGGAAGGAAGAAAGGAAGGAAGGAAGAAAGAAAAGAAAAGAAAAGAAAAGAAAAGAAAAGAAAAGAAAAGAAAAGAAAAGAAAAGAAAAAAAGGGGGAAATTCCCTGAAAAAACATTATGAGGCAAAGAACCTCTAAAAATGCCATTGGGTTCATTATATGTTGGCCATCTACTGCTCACCATTATCATTTTTAAATGAAAAGTTACTGATCCCAAGAGTTCACAGGCACAGAAATACATATCCAAAACATATAATATCTGGCTTAACTATGTGAATTATTTCCCATTCTGAGGTTTTTTCACTTCAACTTGGAGGAAAAACAGACTCTTTAACCTGGATGTGATCTCCATCTCTCTAAAATATGGATGCCAGTGGAAAGTAATGGTTTATTGGGCTCAGGCCACTGATTCCTCTGTCCTCCATTATAATGAAATCTCTCCAGAGAAATTCTGCATCCACTGGAAAATGTATCAAACCCATTCAGATTTATGAAAACACTCCAGGTTAGTATTCATCTTGTGTTTTTACATCCCTACAAAATTTACTATGTGGGAACCTCTGCACGGATGCTATGGGAAATCAGAAGCATAGACTACACTTCTCAGAAGGTAGTAAGAATCAATAATAAACCCCTTTAATGGCACAAGAAGAGTCATCTCAATGAATTTGGAAAACATGTCTTCCGATACCAGGCCTAGCGGATCTCCTCCAAAGAGAAACACAACTCAGTCATTAACACCCACTTGCCAAATAAGTCATAGAAATAGGTCATTTCTCAGGAGATCACTTGGATTTAAGACAGCAAGATCTCACCAAAGAGCTTGAGACTTAAGGAGCTTTGGTTGGTCTCACAAATCACAAAGTTTGTGGTGGGTAGGTTTTGACCAGCAAACTAAAGCTACATCAATGGTATGTGGCGACGCTTGTGTACTACAGCATTGTATGAAGTGGAACTAGCTTGGTGGCTGCTCCCTAAAATAACTTTTCATTCTGATAAAGACATTGCCTTGTTTCAAGAGAAGAAAATGGCAAAGACAAAGACTTCCAAATTAGAATTTGAGGCCAATCCCCTAGGATCTGATGAGGTTGCAGAGAATGTCAGAGAGACACTTCAATTTGGCAGCTGTTGGTGTGAAGTTGCCTGCTTATAATGAAAAGAGCCTAATGTTACATGGCTTCTGTAACTATGGGAAATGCTCTATTAATAAAGCAAGCAGCAAAGGATGACTAGGAGTGGAATATTCTGGCCCAAGGACATCAATGTGAGTTGAGTATAGTGGTATTTTATTTGTGCTGAAATGTGATTTTATTTGTATGTTAATAAATAAAGTTGCCTAGGGGTCAGAGCTATTAGCAAACCATAGCGAAAGCTGGTTGTGGTGGTGCATGCTGGTAGGATTTGCTGGAGGCACACGTCTTTAATCCCAGCACTTGGGAGGCAGAGCTAGGCAGATCTCTGTGTGTTCAAGGAAACAGCCAGCATTGGAGACACACGCTGCAATGTGTGTCTGGAGGTCTGTACAGACAAGCAGTGACGAGGCAGTCATGTGGTTGGGTTTACGACCAATGAGAAGGCAGAACAGAACTCTATTTAAAGACGAACAGACAGAAAGTAGCTCCTTTTCGGAGAGGTCTCTTGGCAGAAGAGGCTAGCCAGCAGCAGGCGGGTAAGGCTCTTAGCTCTGACCTCTTGGGCTTTTATCTTTACATTGGCTCTGTGTTTCTTATTTAATAAGACGATTCGTTACATCTACAGTTGAGCTTCTACAGAAGGAAAAGAAGCCAAACTCAAAATCACTATAACTTATATAAACAATTGAATGAGAACAGGCTTTTGTGAAGTAGAGATAAAGCGGCTGAAAAAAATGACTATTTAACTAGAGGTGTAATTATTCACAATAAGTACCCATTATTATTATAAATATCTCTCAAGTTTCCTGATAAATAGACATATGAGACTTATTTCTTTAATTATATGTGTATAAAAGTTTGCCTACATGTATGCATGTGTTTCATGTGTATTCCTGGTGCCTATGGAGGTCATGAAAGAGCATCCTATCCCCTGGAACTGGAGTTACAGGTAGCTCTTAGCCACCATGTGGGCACTAGGAACTGAACTGGGTCCTCTGTAAGAGCACAAATGCTCCAACTGCTCGGTCTTCTAACCACGCCCTTATATCTAGTCAACCGAGGGTGAAACCTATGATGTACATCGAATTATAACAGAATAAACTGGTTCCAGCAATTTTTGGTAATCCTTTTGGAAAGCCTAATTAGTTTTGATGGCAAGTGTTTTGAGTTATGGAAAACAGTGAATAGAAATTATAGAATTTGCCATTCATGCAGAGAAACTTTTGGAATTGTATAATACAACTGCACAATAGCATTCTCAGAACTATTATGGAAAACAAATACAAAGAGAGGCAGGTGAACATCTTGCTTTTCAAGACAAAGTGGAACGGGCCACATGGTGCTGCTGGGCACAACATGGTTTTCAACAGAGTTTACAGGTTGGGCAATCTCTATTATGTGTATCTTTTCAGAGGCATCTTCTAACATTTCAGTTTGAATCCATTCCTTCTTTGTCTGGCCTCTGGAAAAGATGTAAAATGGCTGTAAAATTACTACTGTCCTTACAAAATGCAACTGTGTATAGTTATTAAGTCTTCCCCAGAGTTCAAGATAAACAGCACCAGGCCACCGCTTTTGTGCCAGACTCTTCTATCACTTTGGAAGCAGAAAACTAAAAGTCAAAGATGCTTTGTTTGTTAGTCACTTTGTTTGTCTTTGTTTTTTTTCCCTATATTTCACAGGGATGCAGAATAAAACACAAAGGCTTGCATATAAAATCAGTGAACATAATTGAAAAAATGCAAAGATATCAAATTTGTTTGAAGTGCAGTGAGAATGAGTGTGAGTGCAGCTTACACAGGAGTGTGACAGATAAAAGGTGAGTGAAGGAGGAATGAACCCTGGCTTGCTTGGTGCACTTGTATGACTACAATGTTCAGTTTTGATGATGTTAATGGTCACAAAAGGAGGCCGTTTTTCTTTTGTAAAGATGCTTTAAAAATAAATACGGGTGTATTAGTGTGCTTTATGTTGTTATATCAAAAAAAATCTATGACTGAGTTCCTCATTACAAATAAATGAAGAGGCTCTTTTGGCTTATAATTCCGATGGTTGAAGGCTTCAAGCAGCAGGGTTGAGGTGAGAGCAGCCTGCTGACATGACAGCCTGGTAGAGTAATAGAAAGGGGGCGTGCTACATAGTGAAGAATGGAAGTGAGTGATGCTGGCTGTGTCAACAACCTGCTCTCTCAAGAACTAACTTGGTCCTATGAGAACTGTACAAATCCCTTTTAAGGACAGAGCATCCTGAACTAAGTAGCTTCTACTACACCACACCCCTTTACAGGCTCTACTACTTGGGTCTGGTGACACTGGAGACCTCCCTTCCAAGACATGAACCTTTAAAGCCACATCCAAACATCAAGCTGAGTAAGCTATCATTTCATTTCACTAGACTAGACTCCAATGGGAGTACAAGAGGAATTTCTAATAACACACTGTGCAAGGCTCTGCCCCAATGCAGCTGGTTCTCTGGAATGCCTGGACCCAGTACATGGAAGCTAGCAAAGTTCCAGAAACTTTCTATGGTCTTTATTTTCTTGGTGCTCAGAGATTTGCCTCTCTGGATTCAGGAGCTACATAATATGGCTAGGCATGAGGGGTTATTCTTGTGACCCAACACTTAGGGTGTCAAGGCTTGGAGATCAAGAGTTTGATGCCAGGCAAGAGAGTTAGAAGATCCTGGACAGCAAGAGCTCAGCAATGCTTAAACCAAAAGAACTCGTTTCTTCAAGGTTTTCAGGTAGTGATTCTGAGAGCAAAGTTGGAAAAAAAGGTTAAAGAGAAAAAAGCGTGTTGTTCTGGAAAAAATCTATGAAGAAACAGAAGCCTGGCAAGCTTTGGCATCTTCCAAGCAGAGTAGCAGCAGCAGGCATGATATAGCATGTTTCAGATTTGGTACATCAGTGTTCAGGACTTTATGGGAAAAACCCTAAGGAACCAGCTGAAGGCACAGATCTCTCACAGAGACGATACCATAAGAAAGCTGTGAGATTTGAGCCACATCAAACCTTACTGTTTGTTGTTTGAATCTGTCTTTTTACATTGGCTTTTGTTTTCTAATATTTGGATTGCAGGATAATTTGTAAGATACCCTTTTGAATGTGCATTATTTAATGTTCTGAGTTAAAAAAAATACAAAATAAAAATAATAAATAAATAAATAAATTCTAAAACTAGCTTGAGTCTAGCCTGGGCCATCCCCCCTCTCAACACACATATCTCATAAAAACATCGGCAAGAAGGTACAATGTAACCAATAGCACTCTCCTTAATTGGAAAGTCTAGTAATCTGACAGCAAGTCAGCACCACAATTCGAAGTTCTAAGGGGAAGAGCTCTGTGGTTACACTTCAGTTACATGTTCATGTGTGGTGTGGGTACAGTAGTAAGGCGGGGCCTCTCCTTAGACAACCAAGAGAAAATGAGCAGGATTCTGTACAATCAAACAAACTTTTATACATAAAGGAAAATTTCTACCTACCCAAGCAAAATATACAACAAAAGAATTACTTGTCTTAGAATTTCAAATAAGGTAATATTTGTTACATTATTATTTGATGGATTTTGACCCAAACACAGACATATTTTAAATTATTATTTGATGGATTTTGACCCAAACACAGACATACTTTAAAAGGATAATAAACATTGTGAACATTAATATGTATTTAAAACACAGGTTTTGCAAGCAGTTACTGTTTTCCTAGAACACAGGCTTCTAGGAATCTTAGTATACATTATATAGAAGTTCCAAGTTCCTCTATGTACTTAAATGAAGTAAAATCCTCCCAGAGTGTAGGATTAGTATACCATTAAACCGTATCAGTTTCTTATCTTCCAAACTCAGTAGATGGGATTGTTTCGTGATAAGATCTTCTGCTTGTCAAATTCTTTTACAAGACTGTATTAACTCACCCAAATTATCTTCAATTGATAAGAATCACTAAAATTTAAATTTGTTAAGGCAAGCATCTTGAACACAGATATATACACATTATATAAGATGTCAGCAATACCAGAAGACACAACCCCTTCAATAACAGCCATGTAGTTTTGACATTTCCTGCCACAGTGGCCCAGTAGAAGGCTGGAGTAGAACCTAGAAACTACTGGATCTTATTCGGCCATGGTGTTGACTTTTCATCCCCACACATCAGCATGTGACCTTTTCCAAAAGGGAAAAGAAAGTGGAGAAAAATCTTAGCCCTCTGGAACTCTGTGTTTCATTAGCTTTCAGATATAAAATATCACTATGACTATGGCACAGTTTCAAAGTTCTGCTAGATAAAAATGTAGAACTATATGACATTTGTTTTCCTTTGTTATCTGGGGATAACTGTGCCCCAAATGCCAATCTGATGAAATGTAGTCATCAATGAGAAAACTCTAATCAGAGTTTCCATTCCTTGGTGGACATGACTCCCTAAGACCCCTTCTTTTATAATACTGCTTTCTCCAGATTTTATTGCATTTTTTGAGAGAGAAAACAACCTCTTGCCTGACTCCAACAAATATCAATGTCAATGTCAAAGTCCTTTATAAGAAGTCATCTGAGAAATGGCTATTCCATCTCATTGATAAGGACAGTTCCTGACAGAGATAGGACAGCAAAGCCCCGAAGTCTGTTAGCTACCTAACTGCATCATTCGGCAGGTTTGCACCAGTTTATCCTGTACTTATCTTTCTATCATTTGAACCTTTTTCTCGCTCTTCTATGAAAACTTGAAATTCTTTATAATTCCACTCTACAATTCCAGAAGTATTGCTTTCTTGTTCCTGTACACCACTGAATGGTGTGTTCAGAAAAAATGGGTATTGGTGCTCTTCCTCATATCCATTCTCTCCTTGCTGTCAAGCCTCACTACCTCTGCTCATCTGAGGATCCTCATTACTTCCTTTCCAAACTATTACAACAGTTTTTAACAGGATGTCTAGTTCTGTTTCATCCTGTCCATTTTATTCTACACATAACTACCAGTTTAATCTTCTTTGACCGAACTCTGATTAGAACACTCCCTTGATAATCAACTTTCATTAACTTCTGATTGCTTATCCAGCAGAATACCATGACTGAAGTTTTACTTCAAGACCATGCAAAACTGCCTACTTTCCCAAATGTCTCTTCCTATGTATCAAGTAACTGAGTTGCTTGCTAGTGATAAATCTGGCTCCTAGTCTCTAGAACTCTTTAATTCTTTTTGCTTTAGTTAGAGCTGCCAGCCTTTCTACTGTGCTATCTAATAAAAGATAGGCAACAGTTATTGTACATTAACTGTTTAATGCAATGTTTCAAATATGGGCATGGGCTTTTCACATCAGGAAGTCTAGCACTGCTATTAGGCAAACTGGAATTTCGAGTTTTAATAAACAAAGGCTTGGAGAACAGACAGATGTGTTAGTGATTATCACTCTGCTCCTAAAGTCACAATGGCAATGGATATCATCCAAAGACAACATGACACCACATAAGTTCACTGAAAGCCAAATGTGTGCTGGGGATGGGGTAGCTACCAATGGCTGGCCATTGTTTCCCTCACTGTCTCTTTCTCTCTCATAAGCCATTTGACCAACAATTTTTCCTCAGCCGGAAAGTCTTGTAAGAGGAGCACACATGTAGAGGGCAGGTTTTCTCAAGAGGTTGTGGCAATAAGTTTGCATTATTATGTATTTATTTCCCTTTGTTTTTCTGACTCATAGTCTGTTAC
>CABHPQ010076458.1:0-29027 GCA_902168405.1 Peromyscus aztecus | reverse complement strand
ACTTGGGTTTCCTAGAAACCATTTGTCTGTAATCACAGAGTTCCTTTGGCAAGGTGGGAAACAGAGACAGAAAATTCCCAGGAAAACTGCTGGCCAACTAGCTTGGTGTAGAAAATGTTAAACAGAAGAGATGCTGTATTTAACAGGTAAGAAAGAATAGAGCTATACCCAAGATTTTCTTCTGACCTTCACAATCATTCAAACACACACACACACACACACACACACACACACACACACACACACACACCAATCTGATTTGAACAGAGTTTTTATAAAGCTACTCATTCTCTGTAGTACAAGTAAGAAATACTGAAATCATTGGAAAGAAATGAGAGAGACAAAAGCATTCAAGAATTCATTCAAAGAACTTTGCCAATGATAAACTTTAGCTGGAAAAGAGAGTTTAAAATGGAGATATTAATTACTTACTTGCTCTGAGGTTCATTTAAAAAGTGAATACATAATATATGCATACATATATATATATACACACATACATAAATAAGAGCAGAGAAACAACTCAGAGATCAAATAAATTAAAGGCAAATTTAATATGGAATAAAGGCAACTCTTAAAGAATTTTCCATGATTTTCTATGAATTGTGTGTTTAGGATTTGCATTGGTATTTGACATCTGTGACCTCTGATCCCTTCCTGCACTTGCTGAATCATGTGTGAGACAGGTACAATTTTGTCAACTTTCTTCATAAGCCATCTTTAAATTTTTAAGTAAATTGCATATAATTTCTAAACAGGGCAGAAATTTTTACTTTTTGCTATTATCTTTCCAGATTGTTATCCATAAAATCCCAACTTCACTGATTAGTGTGTCTGTTTTGTGTTGTGCGGAGTGGAGAGTCCACAGTACATAGTACGAGGGTGGGAATTGGAAAAGAATCTCTGCAGGTGATATTAGCACTGTCTTTTCACCTTGACCTGAACTGTACAGTTTGAGCTTAACACTTCCTGCCTAGGTCTCAAGCACCTTTTCTATGATAAGCCGAAGGGCGAGGGTCGAGGGAAAGAGAGCTTGGGGGAGCAGGAGAGCCCAGCTGGATCAAGAACAGAGAGGGGGAACAAGGAATAGGAGACCATGGTAAATGAAGATCACATGAGAATAGGAAGAAGCAAAGTGCTAGAGAGGCCCACAGAAATCCGCAAAGATGCCCCCACAATAGACTGCAGGCAATGGTCGAGAAACAGCCCAAACTGCCATACCCTGGTGATAGGATGGCCAAACATCCTACCATTCCACAGACTGGGATTTTACAAGCTTGAGAAAGTAAAACTCCAGTTCCTACAACCACAGCTGCTAACCTGCTTCTGTCTTCCAAGCACCAATGGGGAACTCCTGCTCTCTCCTTCTGCTCCCAGCTTCTGCCTTGGCTTGGTTGCTCTTAGCTTGGCTGCTGTGCTATGACTTTCATTCATTTGTGGGGAGACTTTGAATATTAAAACATAAACAAAATTTCTTTAATGTCATTATCCTCTTATTCTCTTCCTTCAGTCACCTTTACAGACTCAAATAATAAGAAAGTTTAGATGTATATTCTAAAATACAGGATACCAAAGGAAGTCGACAGATTTTGGAGAGGTCCCGGTGAAAGAGTTGGAGAAAGCACCATTGGTATTTATTAGGCCACTCACTGTGCTGCCAACAGTGTGCATATCATGTCATTTACTTTCAGTGAAAGCAGTATGGGAAAGTAATGATATCAACATTATCTCAATTGTGTGTACTAAAAATATGATAGAACAGGTAGGTAACTTACTTATCACCACGTACAAGAGATATAAATTGAATGTTTGTAAATTATGTACAACAGTGTTTGCTTTGAAAGTTAGTTTGTTGTAAGTAAACTGTATTTATTTTTTCTGCCTCTGTTCCTCTGAAAGGCATATCTGTGATACTAATATTTCCTGCATATAGAAATAGCCCTCTGCTTATTTTTCTATAATAGTTCACTGAATGAATGCAGCACATTTTATTTTTTCATTGTATAATTGACATATACTTGGCTGTTTCCAATATGAATTATTAAATAATAATAATAATAATATTACTTTGTTAGGATGGGATTATATAACTATTTTTTGAGATAGACATCTTTAAATCTTGAACTATGCATTCATAAGGGAGTAGTTCATGTAATTTAAAAATACTACAAGCTTCCTTTTTTTGCCCTTTGTACAAATTCACTTTCAAAACATTAGTTGTATTTTGTCTTTGACAATTATAGCTATTGAATATTCATTTTCTATTTTTCAAAGTATTTTATGCATTATTATGTGCATAGGTTTTTTTTTAATATTGTGGGAATCTAGGGTGAGGATAATCAAACTTTTTTACATTGATGATCAACTATGCTAACGTACTGTGGGGTGTCATTCTGTATACTGTGAATATGTGTTGTTCTGACTGGTTGATAAATAGAAAGCTGATTGATTTGTAGCCAGGCAGGAAGTATAGGCTGAGTAAGCAGACTAGGAGAATGCTGAGAAGAGGAAGGGCCTGTATCATTAGTTCTGGGTCTGCCCACCTCCTGCCCCCAGGATCAGAGACTGCAGGATCCCAGCTGCAGAGCCAGATTTTAATTGTTCAAAATCCTGAAATTTCTCTTCCCTTAATTCAACTCATTTTAACTCAAGAGCAATTCCATACTTTTGTCTACAAAATCAAAACACATTTCTACTTTGAAGATAGGATATTAAATGTCCTTCTGAGTTGCTCCCTTTATACCAAGATCACCTCCAATGTGTGATTTTCCTCTGGTAGCCACGGTCCTGTGTTAATAGCAAGTGTGTACTTTTTGCTAATCTACTGATCAATATCATGTTCTTAAAAATTGCTGCCATAGCTCTTAAATAATTTATTATTTAAAACCAGAGAAGGATCTTCAAACACCTCTGATTTGATCCATGTAACTACAGATCTGTTCTGTAGTGTTTCTGTTGGCACTTTCATATTCTCATTTTGTCACACTTCTTGATTATTGCAAAGCACAGGTTAATGAACACAAACTAATTCTCAAATTCTATACACCATTTAGCACTATATTGATGTGGAAAATTGAATAAATAAAAATGAATTTCTTGGTTTCAAAATCTACGAATATATAAATTATTTCACAGCATATTTTAATTCAGAGAAGTCCTAAAGAGGAGAAAAATCATCAAGGTATATTGAAATCCTTCTAATTTTGAAAGAAAGAAAATGTTCAGTCACTCACTGAGTAATAATGCATTCTTGAGAGCTACTTCACACTGTCAAGTCTGCTTCAATGTGTTTAATACATACTGCCTTAGGGAATCACTTGTGAAAATCACAACCAAATTTCCACTCAAGTGATATTTAACAGAGGACTTATATTACTAGATAGTTACTTTTTTCTTCCTGTGGTCTTAGGCATTCTTAAACTCAGCAGGGCTTATTCAAAATAATATTAAACATTAGAACTATGAAATGCTGTGTTACTATGAAAATATCTTCTGAAATACTAATCTAATATCATGTTACAAAATATTTATTCTGAGAATCAACATTCAACTATTAGAAGACTAGTGGATCTGGAGACAACATGGAGAAAGTAACATTAACTTATAAAGAGAGTAAACAAAGCTGCATATATGTATTCTAACAGGTCTCAATAAAACGTTTACTGTATTTCTTAGGTAAAATGATAGAATAATCAGCATTTTACTTCTGGATGTACAATGACTTTTAGAACAAAAACTATTATATGAT
Source organism: Peromyscus aztecus (assembly GCA_902168405.1). NCBI lineage: Eukaryota > Metazoa > Chordata > Mammalia > Rodentia > Cricetidae > Peromyscus > Peromyscus aztecus. Next base: position 25,279 of record CABHPQ010076458.1, on the reverse strand, counting down.
TTATTTTTCCTGCAACAGACTGAACCCATGGATATCTGCATGCCAAACATACACTTAGTATATCACATAGTGACATTCCTAGACCACACATTTTTAATATATGTTCTATTCTAAGAACATGAGTAACCAGGGAAGTAAATACAAGTGTGTATTTACTAAACTTCATATTTATTACTCTTGTAGATATGCTAACCCATGGATAACGGAAGAGTCAAATATTTAATACTTATAAAGTTTATAGTATGTCTATTATTTCTTTCAACAAGGAAAAATTATATTTCACTCTTTAAGGTCTATCCTGCTAGAATATAAATTATTTTTCTTGTTTTTCTTACACATATGTATATGCATGTGCTTGCCATGTATATGAGATCAGAGGGCCACTTATAAGAAGTTGGTTGTCTCTTCTCCATGTGATTCCCATGAATAGAGCTGTAGTCCTCAGGTTTTGTGAAAATTGCCTTTACTCACTGAGCCATCATAAAGGCCTTAGATTATAAGTGCTAAAATCAACAAAGCAGTCGATTTCATTGGTCATTGAAGAGCTTGTTTCAGATGTAGGGTGGTGCATATGGAAAGTTTTCCAAAATACTAGATAAGGGAACAATACTTTTAGTAAAAAAATGGTAAGGCACTATTGCTGAAGCCACAATTTTTATTTCATCAAACATGAAGAAATCATGCTGCTGCCCAAGTAAAAGCCTCGCCCTTGTAGACTAATGTTCATGGCACTTGAAGGTATGCTACTTGCCACAAGAGGAGAAAAATAAGAACAAAAATAACCTACCTACAAACTCTATAACCTCCAACAGCAACATACCTGCAAGATAAATCTGGTTCAACAGTGGTACAAATGTTATGAGAATAACCAGCCACTTTTTTATTTGATTTAAAGTCTACCCCATGAGATGTAATTTATAGATGACATGACTAACGTGGCCAAGAAACAAAGGTTATGGGCCTAGGGAAAAACCTACTACTATTATTCTGCTAAATGAGCATAAAAATAAAATGACTCCCAATGACATATTACTCTTCCTATGGATCAGAGCATGAGCAAACTCTCATCAGAGAAGCTTCTTCTTATAGTAGATGGCAACTGACATAGAGACCAATAACTGAACAATATTCAGACAATGAGAGACTTTGGAGCACTGAGTTGAAGTGAGATGTGTTTATCAACAGGACTAACAGATCTAAACATAAGAGGAGATGGATTGCAAAAGCCAGAGGAGGTGGATCATTCCAAGGAAAGATTGTCTTCCAGACACAACAGGATTGGTATACGTATGAAATCATGGGGACTGACAGGATACATAAGCCATGAACAAGTTCAAATCATGACACAAAGACTTACTGCTAATGAAGAGACTATCTGTAATCAATAGCTGCTGGTAAAAGAAATATGAGATTTCTTTTATTTTTATTGAAATTAGATTTTTCATACATTATATTCTTATAACAAATTACCCTTCCCAAATTCTCCCAGATCCTCCCCATCCACCCAATTTATATCCATTCTTTTTTTCTTCACTGGAAAACAAGGAGGCATCTATTTTAAAAGAATAAGATAAAATAAAAACAAACATACCATAATGATATAAAGCAAGCAAATTGGAAAAAGAAATCTACCCAAAAAGCACAAGAAAAACAGATAGACACAGAGTCACAAACATTCACAAACTAACAAAAAGCCTATGCAAACACAAAACCAGAAACCATAGCATATAAGAAAAAGACCTATAAAATAAGAAAATTCCCAAACAAAGCATATGAGAAAAAATACTTCATAAATAACATAGAGTTCATATTGTAATTATCAATCTACTGCTGGGCATGGGGACTGCCCTTAAATGTGGTTTGGACCCAGACATTGGAGAAAACCACTTATTCTTTTATAGTCAGTTATCCAATGGAGTATGTTTCTGGGTTAGAGTGTGGGGCTTGGGTCCACTTCTCCTCTCAGCACTGGAATCCATCTATCTTAGACTTGTGCAGGGTTTCTGCATGTTTCCATAAGCCTTGTTCTGCCGAAAAGGCCTTAATTGCTTGGTGTCTACCACTCCCTTTGTCTCTAAAACTCTTTCCACCTCTTCTTCCAGAGTTCCCTGAGCCTTAACGGGAGGGAAATATTCCATTTAGGACTGAGTATACCAAAGTTTCTTACTCTCTGCATAGTGTCCAATTATGGGTCTCTGAAATTTTTCACACCTACTACAAGAGGAAGCCTCTCTGATCATGGCCGAGCAAAACACTAATCAATGAGCCTAACAGATTATCATTAGGAGACGCTTCATTGCTATGTCCCTTTAGCAGAACAGTAGTATTTGATTTTCCCTTAAATTCATGTCCTATCTGGTCTTAGGTTCTTGACCAATTGAGCAGTGTTAGGGAATAATCTCAACTCACGAAGTGGTCCTTGGTTATTCTTACAACATTTATGCCATTTTGTACTAGTGTATCTTGTAGGCAGGTTGAAAGCTATGCTGCTGCCTTGTTGTTTGGCTTTCTCATCCAGCAGAGATCAGTGTACCTTCCAATACTGTGAACACTAGTCAGGAGGGGTAAAGGCTTTAAGTAGGCAACAGCTTAACATCTCTGTATTCAGAAATGTGTCTGCAGCAATTGTGCCTTACCATCAGTTTGTGGAGAAGAAGTAAGAGCCTACACAATAAGCTGGGATGTTTAGAAGTTTCCAAGGTCCCCTTTGGCCAACTACTTAACGAGATGTAACCCATGCCCAGTATTGAAGGTTTAATTTGATGACAAGATATGTCTATTTGGGTCTTTGTCTTCCCCACTATTTTCAGATTCCAATTTAGAGTCCTTTCATAAATGCATATATATTTAAGAAACTTCCACTATAGGATATTTCTATATAACTCGTCAAATGATTGTTAGTTTGAGTTACCACTCCCCAATTCCCTTCCTTGAACCCTCTTCCATCCTTCTCCCAGTTGACCTGTCCTTTAAAACCATCCCCCATCCATCCATCCATAAAATTCTATTCTATTTCAGATTTTGTTTGTTTGTTTGTTTTTACATCCTAAACAATGTTTCCCCTCTTCCTCCTTCCTCCCCTCTGCTTCCCTGCTCCATCCCATCCACTACACCTGTATCCTTTTCATATACAGGCAGGCTTTCCATAGATATCAGGCAACCAAGGTGTATCAAGTTGCAGTGAGACCAAGGTCACCCTCTTCTATTAAGGTTTGATGAGGTAATATAGTAGGAAAAATGGATCCCAAATGCAGGCAGCAGAGTCAGAGACAGCCCCTGCTCTCATTGTTAGAGTCCCACAAGAGGAACAAGCTACACAACTGTAACATATATGCAGAGGGCCTAGATCAGTCCCATGAAGGCTCCCTGGTCCAGTCTCTGTGAGCCCCTATAAGCTCAAATTGTTGGTTCTGTGGGATTTTAAATGAAGTGTCTGTCTTGAATATATCAACCAGACTCTAAGGCATGCCCCATGCCTAGGCATAAATGGCCAATACAATCCACTGTGTTTTGCTCTTTTGTAGGGTGGTTTAGGTATGTGCAGGTACAAGTGCTTTTTGGATTTTGTCTTATGAATTTTCTTTCTTTTTTTTTTAAATTTTTTTCTCTAAGTTTTTATTCATTTACTATTTATTTATTTAATTATTCTTGGACAGAGAAAAAGAACATAAAAGTGAGTGGGCAATGAGGTGGCAGGGATCTGGGCAGAACTGGGGAGGGGACAGAATATAATCAAAATATATTTTACAAAAATATAAATGCAAATTAAACAAAAGAAGCTTGTGAAAGTTTTAAAGACATCCTAGAAATAAAGTAGCAGTGTTTATTGTTTAAGAAGAACTGCATAGATGAATTAATCAATATTTCTTCATTCAAAATTCCATTTTATTTATAAGAAACAAGATTTAATTATAATTATACATAATAATAAAACCTAAATTTAACACCAATAAAGATAGTGAAAATTTGGAATACATTTGTACAGAATGTCCTATCTTTGTTTGATTGTAATCATGAATGTTGTTTACAGGTGACTTCAAGAACATTGCCAGTTCCAGTTTTTAGTCAAAACTTTCTAGAAGAGAGCATGTGATCAGGTCTCCTCTAATCTAGAGCCCAGTTATGGAAAGTGGGAAGAGATGCATACAGCTGAATAGAAAGAACATCAAACTGGGAGTGCTTGCCTGTTCCTCTCCACAACTGAAGAGCAGAAAGCAGTATTCCTTTATTAAATGGACTTGTCATTTTTAATGCCAGTAGAAAATTTTAAAAAGAGACTATTTACCTTCTTTATGTATTTTTTAAATTATCTGAATAAGAACAACATATACGTACACCTGGCAAAACCAGCTCTTTCACAGATTTGCTTTCATATGAAAAGTGGTGTCTTTGTTCAATGATACCTGAATATCAGATGAAGCAAGGACTCAGCAGGTGGAGAAACAGATGGTAACCAGAATTCCCAGGCTTAGCACTAATGCTGATTGCTTCCTCAAAACAAAGGTAAAGTAAAAAAACATTTAAACGAGAAGGCTAAGCATATATCAGCTCCTATTATGGAGACTAGTGAACTAAATCTTTCATTCCACAGTGATTAGCTGGGGGAAATTAAAGCATTAACTAAAGACATTGATAAATATTTCTATCAATTTGCTCAGACAAAAATGTTTTTTAAAGTACAAGCTATAGCATAATTATTCAAAATAAACAGTAATTAACTGAGTTAAATCAAGCAGCATGAGGGTTTGTGAATTTACCCTGTGGTTCACCAGCTGTGCTTTTTAACTCTCCGCAATGTGAATTTATACTCATGCTTTGCGTTCTCAAGAGGTAGTAGAAAATTGAAGTGTGTTTGAGTAGCATATTAAATATGGATAAAATCACTAATTTAGTCACTCTAAGTCATCTGGCAAGGAGAGATTTATTTTTAAAAATCATGAAACAATATTAACAAACTGTTCCTGGGTACTTACTTATACTCAGAACTATGTGCAGCATGGGTATATGGATTTAAATAAGTCATTTAGAGTGTAACAATAAAATAAATAGCTACATGATAAAAATGCTGACAGATTATGGAGATCCATCATATATTTGTCCTGTGCTACTGGAGCACTGAGCAGAATTGATGTGCACAGCTACACTGAGCACAGGTTGGATAAGCGGAAACTCAGTGCGGTGCCTCTGCTTTGAACAGGAACTGATAACTTTCCCTTGATCAAGAGAAAGGTTTGTACCAGGCTCTGACAATTCTGAGATTTCCTGTTGCTTCGTTTTTTTTGTGTGTGTGTGTTGCTAGGATTTTGAGACTTATCCACAAAACTATGCAGCAGAGTCAGTGAGTCAGTCTCATTGTCACAGTGGTGATTTTACTGATAGTTTACTTGTCACGTGCAAAGTTAATTCTTAGATTTCTATTCGCAGACATAACTCCTGTAATCCTCTGATAATACTGACCAAAATGCCTCCTAATAGAATGAAAAGTGATTTTTCTAAGAGTTCTAAAAAAATCAATAGACATATTTTACATCATTTTATAAATACCCAGAGATATAAAATGATCTTTACCAAGCACATGCTACTACATAGAAAAAAAAAATCACTAGATATTGGAAGCAGAAAAGTAACAAATGAAGATCTCCTCACCTCAATTGATATTGTCTGGTATTTAGAAGTTCTGAGTTATAAGCTCCTTCAACTGTGTGTACCAAGTTGGCTTGGTAAGCATCATGCTATTTTTGAGCAGTGAGCCTTTGGCTCCTGGGACACTTTGTGAGACATTCACTTTCTGAAAACCTGAGGCACCCCCTCAGGCAGTGAAGCACAAAGGCTACCTGTGCGTCTTTGTCATAGAATTCAGCAGAGCATGGAGAACTTGGCTGAACATTTACCATTAGATATTAATCTTGGATACCCTTTCTAGTTTGCAAACTGCCATTATATCCTATTATGATAACTGTATAAAATGTCTAACGGCTTGAAGTAAATTTGTCTCCAACTTACTGAGACGCCTCCAATCCGGCCTGGTTCATTCCCATCGATGGAATCAGCAGACCTCAGTTTGGGAAGTAAGCACTGGTGCTTACATATATCATACATAGGATCACTGAATAAGTACTCAATACCTATTTTTATATATCACCTTTGGGCCTGGGAATGTATCTTTCGGTAGGTAGCTACCGTAGCATGTTTAAAGCCCCAGGATCTACCTTATCCTGGGAGAAAACAATGAAATAATGAGACTCATAGAATGTAGAGAAACACTTTCATATATTTTCACATTTTACTCTAGAACAAAAAAAGGTACTATTAAAAGGATACCATAGTATTATTTTACTAAGTAATATATTGACTAACTAGAATTATCTCATTGAATCTTAACAACACTGAACAAGGCACTTATTTCTGTATTTTTTAAATTGTATTTTATGATGTACTTTACATATAGAAGCTCAAGGCTATGAGAATGTGGGAAGCTTGTCAAATGACAGTGTTTATATGGGGATTTGGCCTCATCAAGGGGGAAGCTTTGACTGAATGAACAGTCAGCCAGGAGTGTACATTATCATATGCTCAAAATGTGTTTCAATTTTTGTCAGATAATCCAAGTGGCATCCCTTTACACAGATACCAAAAGATGAGCAGAGCTACGACAAAGCCGAAGTATGGTAGATTGCTTCATGAACAGAGGAAAAAAATAATCTCAGAATTATGAAAGAGTTTAAAACATTAGGATTTCTCAAGATGTGTAGAACATATAATTCAGAAGGGAGACAAAGAGGGAAACCACCATTTTCTATAATTATCTCCCACATCATTATCACAGTCTTCTGAAAACCTGACCAATACCTACAGAAATGTGACTCAAACCTATGTTGACAGACAGAAACAATAGGATGCTTGAGTTGTAGTAGCAGGAAATCTCAAAAGAAAGACAATGCTGAAATTGCAAGGGAAACCACAGAGTTATCCAGTCAAAATAAACTCATTCACTTGATTGTGTAGACCATCTCAGACACAGAAATGTTCATTCCTTCCAACCATTATCATGGGGGAGGTGGAGATAGTCTTCAGCATTCTGGCATCTCCAAAGTCCATATTCAATGTAAATAAATATGATCAGGCTTTGTTTTTTTTAAGTATCTGGAAATTACATGTAAAGAAACCCCATCAGTATATGAAAGCAAATCTAATTTTAAATCAATCTTAAGTGAATTGAAATTTTAACTGTAGTCACTTACAATCACTTGTACTTTATAAGAAATAGGTTTATAAGTATTTATTAAATTGTTAGCCCAGGCTGGCCTCAAACTTGTGATCCTCCTACCTCCGCCTCCTTTAGCAAATCCACCGGCGTGCTCCCTGCTTTGTATGAGCTGGTGTTTACAAATGTTCCAAATTTCCAAATAGCAAAGTATAGTTATCTATTGAATAACTAAGTTTAACAACAAAATTAGAATAGCTAGTAACATTAATATTTTAAATTTCCATGTGAATATTTTAGGAAGTATATACTATTCTATAGATTTGGTTTCTTTTAAAAGACAATGCTATGTAATAATGATAAGATTAAAAATCCTTCTGAGCTGAAAAAAAAAGGTACTATGTTAGTTAATACTAGAATGTATTATAAAATCAAAATAAATTTATACCAGTTCTCCTAAAAGCAAATTTAGTCTCATATACTCATCTTTTGGTATCCAGGAAACACTGAGTATGAGATTTCCTATAGAAGTCAAATCCGCTGATGTCAGATATCCCCCATGAAAATGGTAATGTGCTTTCACATAAACTGTATAAAATTCTTATGTATATATCTAGGTTATATGCTATAATTAATGAAATACAAGTAATTAAATTATATAATTTGTACATATTATCAAAGGGAAGGGTCTCTTTATGCAATACATACACATTCATTCCCTGACTCCTTTTAATCATGAATGATTGAGTGTTTGGACATGGAGCTAACTAGCTGTTATTTAGACCCACAAATTCTGACATCCACACGTACTATTATTCACTTTATAGTTTTTATTTAGTGATATATACCTTCTGGGAGTGGATTTATCCATCCATACAGGGCATTTATTTATTTATTTATTTATTTATTTATTTGCAAAACCAGAAACAATCTAATAGATGCCCTTCAATAGATGACTAGCTAAACAGTAGTATCTTAATAGAGTAAAATATTTTTCAATCACATCACTAGAAGAACTTTAAATTCGTAAGAATAAATTAAGACTTTAGTGTGATAAAAATGAATAGAGATATATCTGATTATATATATATATATATTCATTGTGCACATATATTGACATCAATATGGTCAAAAAACAAACATGGAACTATGATATGATCTAATTATAACAGTACTAGATATATGCTGAAAGCAATCTAATTCAATATTTTATGCAACAACATGAAGATACATGTTTATAGTTGCTGTGTTCAAAATAGCCAAGATATGGAATCAGCCTATCTGCATGTGTGGATAAATAAAAATTGTACAGCAATGGAACTGTATTCAACAGCAGAGGAAATAAATTATGCCACTTTGAGGAAAGTGGATAACATCAGTGCTTACCATGTAATGCACAATAGCCAGAATCAGAAATAAAAATATACATGCTTCATCAAACATAAAATATCCAGATGTGTGTGTATGTGTGTGCATGTGTGCAGTTATGAAATTAAGGTAAGTGGCAATAAAGAAGGGTAATCAGAGAAAATTGGAAGGAGAAAGACAAAGTATAATGTTTTCAATCATAAGTGGAACTGAGATTTAGTATATATATATATATATATATATATATATGTTTGTGTGTGTGGTGTGCATGTGTTTGTCTGGATGAGTGATATTGTATGGAAGCATGCAAAGGAGATCTGGAGAGAGGAAGAGGAGCAATAAAAAGGGAGGGTAGTACAGTGGATAAGCTAGAATATGAATATAATATATGTCTGACAATGAAACAAAATACTTATTATATACTAACTGAATAATGAAATCACCACATTCCTTTATATGTACTTGTCATGCACTATGCCACACTATGAAGAAGTAAAACTATAAAGATTTTAGAAATCAATATGGGGAGATTTTTTAGAAGAATGATGTTGTGGAGCACAGGATTTGAGAGCAGTGAATACTATACTCTGTGATGAAGTTTTTGTAATATTTTTCACTGTTTGGACTCAATTTACCACACATATGCAAAGTGTTAGTGATCTGTAAAATTGAGGATAAGCATAAGGGATCTGAATGCTTTTCTGCTTAAATGTTCCATTAGTTGTAAAACTGTTTTAATTGTGCATTAAATTGAATTTTGATAGAAAGCTAAAAATATTAGAGACTGAGTTATAAACAGGGGGAGTTGAAAACATATTTTACAGGATGAAATAAAAGTCATGTGAAACCTCTGGGTGTGTTCTGTGACCTTTCTGTGATATTTACCTTGTTAGGTTTTGTTCTCTTTCATAAGACCTTCTTCTCATTAAGTAAAAGGTCAAATAGAATTCAATCCATATTTATTATTATTTTTAAAATTCTGTACTGGAAAAAAATCCTATTAACCTGATTTGTGAAGGTGCCCTTATAGATGGTCTTTTTGTATTTCACTGGAAAGAGTTTCTATGTCTTTTCTGTTATTCAGGCTGAGAAATGGAGGGTTTACAGTGTTAGCAAAGATCAGCTCCCTGTCGGTCTAGCATGCTCTAATGAAGAAAATTAAGTCAATCAGGGAGGGAGGGAGAGAAAATCCCAGCAGACTTTTAGACTACTTAAACACAAACCAAAATTCTTTTTATAATATTCACAGTATGAAAAGTAGATTCATCCCTTTCTGCTTACATTGAGTAGGTCATACTAAGTAGGATCTTCATTTACAAAAAGAAAATATGACAGATTAGCATATTAATTGTATTCAAAGACCTGCTTAAATACTCCAGTAAGTTTTACTAATCAATTTAATTATAGAAAAATGTGCATTTGTGTAACTTTCAATTCTTCCTCTCTAAATATTAATAAAAACCCAACAGCAAAAAAGTGCAAACTCTGTGTTATTTGGAGACCACAGAGCTTACTGAAGGGTATTACTTGGCAGCCCGACAAACAGTTTCTTAGAATTTGAAAAGGCACTAATGAGATCTGAGGCATTGTAAAGGTCAATTAAGATTTGAGAGTCTTAGCCTTTCATATACAAAAGACGATTATGGATCCAGATCATGTCTAAGACCACGGCCAGCTCTGCTGTGCTCTTCAATGCCATTGCTCCTGATGACACAAGTCTGTGTGCATTTTAATTCCAAAGATATTTCAACCAGATTCATTTCAACAAAAATAAGATAGATACTTTTATTCAAAATAAGTGAAAATATCCTCCATTAAATATTTAATACATCTTGAAGTATGAATACATGTATATAATCAATATAGGTAACCAATCATCATAAATATCTGTCTCAGTAATTTCCACTGACTTTCAGAAAAGCATAAAACAAGCAGCTCTTTTATTTGATCAGCTAGACAACTTGATGCTTTTCAAAGTGGTAGAAGAAACAAGTTTTAAGATTTATTTGTTATTTATTTTGTGTGTACGAGTGTTCTGTTTTCATGCATGCCTGTGTACCATATGTCAGCAGTGTCCATACAGGCTAGAGGTTGATGTCCATTGAAATCTCAATAGGTGTTATAGACTGTTGTTAGTCACCATGTGCCTGAGAATGAAACCTGGTTCCTCTGGAATAATTGCTCATGCTTTTAACTGCTAAGTCATCATCCCAAATTTAAAGAGTGGACGAATTCTATGACATTCAATCTGTCAAAAAAAAAAGAAAAAACTACCATATATATTTAATGGAAATGCAAAGTACAAAACTATCAATAATATATGTATATGAATGGTATTTAGTACATCTTCAAGAAATGTACGTCAGCAATATTTAAAACATGATGAACCTGAAAATCATTAAAGAACTTTCTTAATAATTCTGTTCTGAGAACCCTCACAGATTCACTGATTCTGGAAAAAATAAAGCTATTGGTCAAAGGTTGCCTGGTCATGATGTGCTGTGCAGTCAATCACGGTGGCACATGCAATGTCAGTAGCAAGTAAAGTATGATGACATCTGCTTTTACACCCAGTACATGATGTGTGAAATCTCTACTATCACTTTTTCTTATTCAATAATGATTCAGAAGTCCCTGATCATTTTAAGTGTCTCTTCTCATCATAGAGTGAGATCATATCTCTTCTTTCAGTTTAATCAATGTAAGAGGCATTGAATAAAGTGATTCTCGATTATTTGTCATATCTTTCATATCTTTTCTTGAGGTAAACCATAATATGAAAATGTTAAATTGAATATTGCAAAGATAAATCATTCCTAATATTTAAATTTTATATAATTTTAATCAGAGTGACAAAAATCTGTAATTGTATAACTCCAATTGAGCCTGTGATTAACACTATCCCTTTGTCTAACATATCCATGATTTTTGTTTGTTCCTAACCAACATCTAATAGACATTTGAGTTTTCAAATCAGGGGTCATGGCTTTCTCATGCACATAGTAACACACACTTATTTTATTTACTGGAGAGTGCAAGTGTATTGATAATATTGATTTGATAGAGCTGATTTTATTGTGTGTCTAGTATTACAAATTGTCTCTGGTACTTCATGCATACTATGTTGAAAATTAACCTGCAACCTCATATTACCAATTTGAGATATTTCAAAGGGTAGAAAATTCTTTAAGTGAAAAAGAAAAAGTTCTCAAATTAATAAGAAGAAAAATTATACGCTGAAATTGCTAAGATATTTGGTAATAAGAAATCTATTTGTAAATTGTAGAAATATAAAAGAAATTTGTAATAGTTTTGTTACTATACCTCAAATGGCAAAAACTAGAGTTAATGTATATGACATATGAAATTAAAGGACATGAAATTTTGAATAGATATGTCATAAAACAAAAATATATGTAAAGTTCCATACTTCCCATCATTTTACAAACCAACTGGTTGCCTTTCAAAATGCCTTTTGAAGGTGTTCTAATTATTTTGTATCTTCCAGTTTCAATGTTTTCAACAAAGAAATGACAATTAGAGGGAAAAATAATTTGATGATACTATTATGTTAGACCTTTTATAAGGACTTTGTTGCTGTGGGATGTTCTGTATGGCAAATGTGTTGCTAATAAAACACTGATTGGCCAGTGGCTAGGCAGGAAGTATAGGCGGGACTAACAGAGAGAATTAAAAGAACAGGAAGGTGGAAGGAGACACTGCCAGCCACCGCCAGGACAAGTAGCATGTAAAGATGCCGGTAAGCCACGAGCCATGTGGCAAGGTATAGATTTATAGAAATGAATAAATTTAAGATATAAGGACAGTTAGCAAGAAGTCTGCCACGGCCATACAGTTTGTAAGCAATATAAGTCTCTGTGTTTACTTGATTGGATCTGAGCGGCTGAGGGACTGGCAGGTGAGAGAGATTTGTCCTGACTGTGGACCAGGCAGGAAAACTCTAGCTACACTTTGTAAACATTAAATTTCATTTAATATGTATATAGCAACATTGAAGTCATTAATGTCCTAATTTGCACATGAGGAAATAGAGATTTAGAACATTTATGCAGATTTAGTTGAGCTAAAGGGTCTGAGCTCTTTATTAATGCCATGATTGGTTATTTTAATTTAGTTAACTATTTTTTAGTGTTTTAAAATTGATCTCAATGAAAATTTCAAAGGCAAGTTCACATTAGAAATTATGTTCAACGTCATTGCTCTTGATTCAGTCTCTGGCTGCACAAATTAAAAAGTGATTTGTGGATAGATACAACCCCCTATTCACTGGTTTTGATTTTGGTTTTTGGCTGTTACTGCAAAGTGTACAGCATGCTCTTCATTTGTCAATAAGCATCTTAGTGGAAAAAACTGGCAGCGTGTAAAAGAATAAATGTTGGCATGGTTCTAAGTTTCTAGTTGCAAAGTAGTCTGTGTGCCATCTGATTGGACCAAGAGATGAATCTGAGAAATCTGTCAAGTCACTTAGATCCCTTTTAGGCCAACTGCCAACATTTAGCAATGGCTCAGGTAATGTCATTAATGGCCACAGTAATATTTATACTTACCCAAATAAAGTAATATTACAGAAAGAAAAATGGTAATTGCAGACTGATCTTTACATTCAAACCATTTATAATTTTAAACAAATTTATCACTCTGAATCCGTATGAAAAATCTAGAGGCTAATTTTATGTTTACTATGATGCAAATTTTACCTCACCAATTTCACTTTAATTTGGTATTCACACAGACAGAATAATATATTACCCAGTTATAATCATAATGAAATTTGATCACTCAATGTTTAACCATTTAAAGGGATCATTAAGTCTGAATAATATTATCCCAAATACTATAGCAAATTCTATTCCTTTATTTTTAACATTCCATTTAGGGATGGTTATTCTAAAGAAAAGTGTGTATCATGGGGATGTATCATTATATAAAACTTCATGAAAGTATTTTTAATATTCAAAGTGTCCTTTAAAGTAAGTAACTAAGTCAAGAAAGAAAGGAATTTTAAAACCATCAATTTAATCCAGTGTGTTAGGACATTCTGGTATTTGTACCTGGAAGTTCCATGTCTTCCCTTCAGTTCTCTTGTAAAATTCATGAATTATTAATTATTGGTGTTTACATAATTACAAATTTAACAACTTGAGTCCATCAACTTCTATCTGCTTCCCCAGTTTTCTAAGGTACAAATTCTGAATGTGTATTAACTTCTAGCAGCTCACAGGCCTAAGTCAGGATGCTACTCTAGTTATTTTGTCTAGTGGTCGATTAGAGAAGAATCATAAAATGAACTTCAAAAATGAACCAAACTAATATTCTTTCTGGGATATGGAAGAAGATCTGGTGTCTTTGCAGGGTAGTCAGAAAATGGGTTTTGTAAAAGTGGCAGTTAGATGTGTGTTGCATGTGTCTCAGAGAGGACAATCCATGTTTTTTAAGTTCATTTCTTATATGCTAACAATGGAAAAACTCTCCTTCATTCAAAAAATTCCCTTCAGTTAGCAACAGGATATTGGATATTAGTACCTGATTAATGTTTGGTTTTCCAACTACTCTGACCATGAAACAAGAAATTACCTCATACAGTCCAAGGAATGGTGTGATGAAATGAAAAAACAATAGTTTTATTATACTGCTGGTGAGCTGTTGATAACGCAAGAATGGAAAACTTACAGGGATTGCTATTCTAGAGTTTTCCTACCTCCAAAACAAAGACTGGACATTTCCCTAAGTAGATAAAAGCTTGAGATATGAGTGGTTTCCCTAATTGGGAAGTAAAACTGAGATTTAAAAAAATTCTTTCTCAACTGATCAGCTGAATACAAAATCAGAAGAAAATACTTATAAATCTCAAAGAAAAGTAATCCCCAAATACATTTTATTTGTAAACAGTATTGTAAAATAGTATTGATGTAAGAATGTAAGTAAGCAGTGTCCAGAAGAATAAAGATGGATTTAGTTTATTTCAATGACAGTCCTACTAAAGTAACATTTAAAGAGTGAACATAAAAAGGACAGAAAATATCACCTATTAAAATTATCCTGATTAAGATCTTATGACACAGAAGTAATAGAGAACAAATTAACTCATAGTTATTGATATCAATCCCAACTAATATTTTCAAAATCATAAACTAAACATTTTACAATTTTAAAATACATGAGATATGGTAACTAAAATAATCAAAAATATTATCATGTAACACAAGAAGATAATTGCAGCCAAATGGAGAAATATTGTATCTATTACTAAAGAAGGGAGAGATGATTATTATTCTAAATTTCACACTTTAGGTTGATACTATATGAATCCTAAAATTCTAAGGATAACTCTTAAAAGGTCAGAAATGATGTAAATGTTTTATAAAACAAGAGCAAAAGGTTAAAAGAAATTATCAATGACAGAGGATAAAGAAGTATTCAAAAATGATAAATACATTTAAATATGGGAGAATTTCACATATATAAGCTGGGAACCACAATTAGTTTTTATATCACTAACCAGTGTATATATGTTTATATATATATATATATATAATAGTATATAATAGTATATAAGAGTATATATTTCATTCACAATTGAATTCTATTGTATTAAAATAAACACTCAAGGCACACAAACACAATTGATGCAGAAAGAGATGATGAAACACAACTTAAAGAAGTGTTAAATAAAAGAAATGTCTATGGCACAATATCAATATAAAAATATATTTTATTACAAATGATTTCAAAGCACCATTATAAAAATTTACTTCATTATCTTTTTCAATTTTAATCTAAAATAATTAGAATGTAGTAATAATTTCAGCAAATGTAAGTAAAGTTGATATATTGAAGATGTATCATAAGGTAAAATATGAATATGTAAATATGATGCTTAAATAATAAGCTTCAATAAATACTAATAATGAAAGAGGATATTTTAGCAAGCTATGTATTTTAATCATATATGAACCACATAAAATTAACAATGTATTCTATATTCTATTACAGCAAAATTGTTTGAAAATTTGAAAAAAATCTACAAGTTGACTTTAAACATCACATTGTGACTTTTTCATCTGCAGAAGGTTACGCATGAAAATTAGGCACTTGCATTAAAATGGAAACTTTAAGATCACAAATCTTTCATGATGTTATAAGCATGTTATAAGTAACGTTATAAGATTCTGATTTTATTTGGTCTCCATTTGTAACTCTCCTTATCTGCATATGGCCCATCAGCCATATGTTGGACATTCCTGGACTATGGGTTACAAACCACAGACAGAAAAACACACATTAGTGAGATTTCAGTTCAAATAAATGACTAGAAATAAATAGAAATAAAGAATAAATAAATAACAAGACTATCTGTCATTTTTTTTAAATTCATCTGTTTATACATCAGAATATTAGAAAATGAAATTTTGAAGGTGAAAATATGAATCAAACTAAATTATGTATGATATGGAAAATAATAAAGTAGATATTCAAAGTAATATAAAAATATTAACAAAATTAAATATTAATTGCTTGAAAAACCTAATAAAACACAAATGCTAGTTGAAGTTGGTCATTTTCAGAATGGTAAAAATGATCATTTCACTAGATTAAGAAAAATCTTTTGACAAAATCTGTAGCACAAATCTTAAAAGGTTCTTATTGATAAAATCAAACCTGAGGCCAGTTATTGGGGTGAATGCTGGAAGACCAGAGAAGCAGAACAAGCCACAGCTACCTCACTTCGCCAGTTCCTCAGTTGATCCTGTTTCCTCAGACTGGAAGCTTCTGTGTCCTCATCCCAATGGCTCTCAGCTGAACTCCTGTTCGAAAGCCTGAATGCTTAACCAGTCAAAAGCTTCTAGTTTCTGTTCCTCACACCTTATATATCTTTCTGCTTTCTGCCATCACTCCCTGGGATTAAAGGCGTGAGTCACCATGCCTGGCTGTTTCCAGTGTGGCCTTGAACTCAGAGATCCAGAGGGATTTCTGTCTCTGGAATGCTAGGATTAAAGGCATGTGCTACCACTGCCTATCCTCTATGTTTAATATTGTGGCTGTTCTCTTCTCTGACCCCAGATAAGTTTATTAGAGTGCACAATATTTTGGGAAACACAATACCACTACATTAAATCCAACACCCATTCATTGTAAGTCAGGGAGAAGCTAAGAATGAATGGAGAGATCTTATCACAACATAACAAGTTTTTATATGACAAACCTATAGCCAACATCATGCTAAATGTAGAAAATATGATGGAGTTCTCACAGTGATCAGGAACAAAACAAGGATGTGGACTCTCTACACATTCTTAAATGTAGTGTTTGAAGCACTAGCTAGGAAAATAAGACAAGAGAAAAAACAAAAGTTATGTAAATAGGAAAAGAAGCAGTGACGAGATGACTCTTTAGCTAAAAGGTCATGAAGTATTTACCAAAGAACTTTTAGAGTTGATAATTTCCAGCAAAAAGGCAGAACACAAAAATCAAAATATCAAAAGCAGAAGCCTTCTGATGTAACAATGACTGATATATACAGACACACACACAATAATAATAACAATAATAATAATAATAATCATAGACCTGAGAAAGCTTGCCAAAGGAAGACCTCTACCATAATAATTTTAGGATACTGAAGAAAGAGCTGAGGCATACATTAAAAGATGAAAAAAATATCCCGTTTAATAGATTGGAAGAATTAATATTCTTCCAATAAAGTGTAAGAGCTAGTCAGTAATAAGCCTGAGCTAATGGCCAAGCCGTTATAAATAATATTAAACATTTGTGTGTTTACTTATGGGACATGAGTGGGAGAGATTCGTCCTGACCACAGGGCCCGAGCAAGACACAGGAAAACTTCCAGCTATAGCAGATATTAGACATAATAACCAGGTTACAATCCATAACCTCAGAGAAGGTAGGTAACAAGAAGGACCCTAAGAGGGACATGCATATGGATTCACCTAGGAAGGGGAAATAGACAAGATCTCCTTAGTAAACTGGGAGCACTCTGTGGGGCATGAGGGAGGGGAGGGAGGAGAGGGAGGATGAAAACATGAGGAATGGGAAAGGGACAGTCCAGTTAGGAGCAGGACAGAGAGGGAGAGTAAGGAAAGAGATATCTTGATAGACTGAGCCAATTTGGAATTGGGGGAAAATCTGGTGCTAGAAAAATTCCCAGGAATCTACAAGAATGACTTCCGCTAAGAATCCAAGCAATAGTGGAGAGGGTGCCTGAACTGCCCTTCCCCTGTAATCAGATGGTTGACTAATCTAATTGTCATTTATCCATTAACTGATGGAAGAAGATTCAGCAATCCACAGTAAAGCACTAAACCAAGGTCCAGAAGTCCAGGCCAGTCAAAGAGAGGGAAAAGAAATTATATGAGCAAGGGCATCAGGATCATGATAGAAAAATCCACAGACACAGCTGACTGGAGCTGGTGAGAGCTCATGGACTCTGGACTGATGGCTGACAAACCTGCATAGGACAAAGTTAGGCCCTCTGAATGTGAAATAGTTGTATGGCTTGGGAAGATTGGGTTCCTGTCAGGGGGACCAGGATGTATCTCTAGTGCATGAACTGGCTTTGTGGAGCCCATTCCCTGTGGAAGGATACCTTGTATGCTCAGTCTCCATGCAGGGGGAAGAGGCTTGGTCCTTCCTCAACTTGCCATGCCAGACTTTGTTGACTCCCCTCTTTCAGGAGTAGATAGGGAGTGGGGGAGATGGGGGAGAAGTATGGGGAAGGGATGGAGGGAGAGTTGTGATTGGCATGTAAAATGAAAAGAAAGACATTTTTAAATAAAAAAGGGGAAAATTCTGTTTTCTTTTTCCTGAGTAAATTATACTTCTGTAATGGGATATATGATGGGTCTAAATGATGTGTTTTGTGGGAAATCTACTAAAAATTTATTCTTGAGAGTGACACAATCATAGCACATAATCAGATGTACTTTTGTTGATTTTTACCTTAAATAAATCAATATATTTGTAGATCTATATGCTCCAGAAAATTAGTTAGTTGAAACAATCTCATTTAGTGTTTCTCCTATATATAAATGAAGTGATCATCAAAACTGTCCTTAATTCTACTGAATCTCTCCTGTTTGTGTATTTTTTATCTTGAACAATTTAAAAAACAGTATATTAAATGAAAATAATGTATTATTAATAGGTCTATAATTTCCAGATTGTTTGTTCCTACAAATAAAAAGATAAAACTATTTTAGCTCATATAAAAATTTCACTAGTGTAATATTTTAGCTGTCATCCCAAGACTTTAGATAGGATGCACATTTTCTTGTTTGGAATCTGCATTTTCCTTAAACAATATATTTCAGTGCTCTGAAAATTCTAATAGATTTCTTGGTCGAAAAAGTGAAGTTTTTACATGTAAACTGATGTTAGAATGGTATATCCACATATACACAAATTATATTTTGGAACAAGACAAAGTAAACAAAAAGAAACATATAATCAATGTTACATTCAATATTAACTTATTCCTGATTTTGATGAGGTGAAGATTACTTTTTGTTTTCTAAACAGTTTAACGTTATACTGTAGAGATGTTAATGATGTAGTTTTTAAACTGGTAAATACAAATTAGGAAGTGAAAATTTGATAATTTTGGAATTTGGGCAAATAAATAAAAGTTGTAATTTCTTTATCTTCTTGTTTTTATATTCTCAAAGTTTTGACAAAAAATTGATATTTGAACACCTATAAATCCATGTTCAGTGTCATATCCTTATTTTATATTTATACATTTTTTTTGCCTGAAGCAAATGTACCCTAGAAATAGTGTTCCAGAACCTAGCAACTTCTGGGGAGTACAAATTTAATATTAATAGCCTCATTGTAAAATATGTAAATGCAGTTTTCCACCAAGTAAACTATTAATTTTTTGCAGTTTTAATAATAGTAAACTATCTAGTGCTATCAAACAATAATTTGAACAGCATTGTTCATATATATGTTTAATATTCAAGGTGATGAACAAGATGGATTTTAAACCTCAGTATTCCATAATATCACATTCTGAAAATGAATGATAGACCTTTCTATTGAATGTTGATTCTTCTTATGACTGTAGCTTAGTTGATTCTTTTTCTTGTGAATATGCATTGTCAAACCCAAATAACCTCTATGACAGTTAAATGTCATTTCTTCTCTGTTAGTTACTCTTAACAACAATGAGTTCTGATTTTTAGAATGTACAGTAGAAGATAAAGACTAAGATATAGTCTAAGACCAAAACTAACCTGACATAAGAGACAGGCTCAAACATTCCACAAAGTTCAGCAGAAACAATGGACATGAGGAAGAGGTCAGAGTTGACATGGAGTAAGGCACACAGCCTCAGAGATTTCCACAACTCAAGAGAGATGCTGGGACCAGGGGGAGGAGACTAGAACTTAACATGTATAAGTCTGGCTGGCATGTGGATTGCTGGAGACAATAGAGACTATGGAAGCAAAAATAAATATAGAAGTAACTCAGGATAGGGTATGCCACACACAGAGAACTACATTAGACAGCCTAGGAGACAAGGACCAGCCAGGGATGTGTTTACCTTTAGATAGAGACTGTTATTGAAGACTGTAGCTGACTCTGAGGGGAAAATAAGGGATAAACCCCTCATTTCTAAATACAAGTCCCACAGAGCAAAAGAACACCTCAACCTTACTACAATTTATTTTTTTCTTGAACATTGTAAATACCTCAAATAAAGTAAAAAAAGTGATGTGATTTTTTAAAAGAAAGAAAAACCTCTCTAAAATCCATATGGATAAGTCTCAGAACAGAACAGAATAAAACAAAAACAAAACTGAAGTCCAAGACACATATCTCCTCTATAAACTACTAATCCCAGAGTCATGCCTCACAATGAGAATTAGCCAAAAAATCTTATTGACAAATAATAAAAACAATAATAATAACTATATTTAACCAGGTCTAAGAAGACATGAATATGCTAATAAAGAACAATAACAATAACAAAAGACCAGAATGGCATAAGGAAGACAATTCAAGATATGAAAATAATATTTGGTTAAGTGACTAAGTATCTGAACAAAAACAAACCTAAAATTATGTTGGAACTGAAACCTCAAATAAATCAAATAAAAACCTAGTTGGAAAGCCTTACCAATAAACAGAGCATATAGAAAATAGAACATCATGGGTGAAAACCCCATGCTACACTTATGTTAAAAAGGACTCCATGTAACACTTTGGAGGCCCCAGTGAGATGCCCAGAAACTGAGCCCAGGCCCCTAAGGTCTTCTGGACCCTTAGACACAGAGAAGAATTCACCAGCTAGAGAAAACAGCAGGAAGATGAGCACCTTGAAATATTCCAATGCCCCAGGAAAATCGTCTCCAATTAATCAATGCCAAGTGCTCCAGAGGTATCCTGATACCACCACCCAAAGGGCGGGGAAAAAAAGGTAAATTGAAAGTCATCTTGTCTGAGTACCTCCAGAGGTAAATTTTGTCTGTAAGAGGTACCATCTATTTAAGACAGAAAGAGGAGACCAGATGCTACAGTAAATCCTGTGCCCTGATTCCATGTAAGGTATCACCAAACTCCCCTGGTCTGTTCAGGTATATGAATATGTGATGGCCACTCCTGTTTGTCCTTACTAGTATGACTTTGCCTCCCTCTTTGTCTCTTTGTGTGCTTCTGTCAGTTCTGATGGTTGCAGAAACAGAAATAAAATGGACAAGGGATTGAACCATCAGGAGATCACAGCTGTAGCTACCTGAAAAGTACACAGGCCAAGTCAGGCTGACCATACCTGCTTCTGTGACCTCTTCTGGTAGTGCCTGTGGCTTCATGCTGCTGTTGGTTGTTGCTATTGCTATGGGGAGATGAGCAACACCCCCTATCTATGGCATTAGCCACCAGTTTCCTTATAATACTCAATAGCTTCTCTGGTATGAGAACTCACACATCCTGATTTGAAACTTGTCCCCTTTTGTTGGGAATTCAAATCTTATTGGCCCCACCAGAATACCCAGAGAAACTGCAAATCCTCTATCTGTTCCCTCTGTCTGACACAGGAGACTGACCTGACCCCGCCCCCTCCTTTTGTCAGCAATGTTCACTTCTAACTTGTTAAGTCACTTCCACCCATTTTCCCAAGGCCCTGAGTGCACCCAGGAAGGAGAAATAATTTCCTGAGCAACAAGTCTGTTTTTCCTTCTCTGGGTTGCTCAAAAGGTCCAGGGAAAGAGGTGGGGGGGGTAATTCCTACAGCTACACTGGAAAAAAATGAAAGTTCCACTCCTTCCCTATTCAAGGTTAATGTCCTCTTCTACCAGGGACTTAGATAATTAGAAGACTCAAAACCCTCCTTTTGCAGAGAATCTTCAGGCTCTTATCAAGTGTTGGACATTTTTTTTATACACATCAGTCTGTAAAATGAATTGCTAAATGGTCTTATTAAAAACCCAAATCCAGGTATTAGGGTGAAACATTGAGAGATCAGAGGAATAGGACAAGCCACAGCCAACCTCACCTCACCAGTTCCTCAGCTTCCAAAGAGACCTGCTTCCTGTATACCCATGCTTATATGCCTTTCTGTCCCTGCAATCTCACTTCCTCTCTCTGCCCAACTACATCACTTCCTCTTCCTGCCCAGCTCTGTCATTTCCTGTCTGTCTGTACAGACCTCCAGACCTTTTTGGTTAACTAGTGTTGGAATTTAAGGCACGTGCCACCACACCTGTCTCTGTTCCCAATGTGGCCTTGAACTCACAGAGATCTGGATGGATCTCTGCCTCCCAAATGCTAGGATAAAAGGTGTGTGCTACCATTGCCTGACATCGATGTTTAATATCCTGGCTGGATTTTTCCTCCGATTCTCAGATAAGCTTTATTAGGGTGCACAATATTTGGAGACACAATACATCACCACATCAACCAACTTGGGAACATTGCCTATAGCTCCTAGACACCTGTTTATGTCCAAGAGTGAGATTGAATTCTGGAGACAATCAGAAACTTTATTTTGCGGTGAGGCAGTTGGAAACTGACTTATGCAGAGGCCCAGAGAGAATGGACCTTCAAAGCTATGTGACCCACTTAGGATCCTAATATTGATGAAGATAAGAGAACATTGGATGCTTTTTTTTTCCTCCTCAAAGATTATTTTGAGGATTAAAAGTGGCATCCAGGAAACTTACCAGCTAACTTAAGGTGGACCTGCTTATTCAAGGACCTAATGAATCACCCACTGGCTTTCCTGAAAGGCTCTGGAACATAACAGATATTCACCTTCATGGTCCCAGAAGCCTCTCAAAGCAGAGAAGCCATAACATTGCTTTTGACATGTAGTTAGCCCCGGGTAGAACTAGAAATCTTGAGAAGTTAGAGGTGTTTGGTGGAATGAAAAGGTCTCAACTTTTGGAAATTGTTCAGGAAGTTCATAATAGCTGATATTCAGAGATTCAGCTCACGAAAGACAGGGGAAATCTCTCATGCCATAATTGACTGCCTTGGGAAAACAGACAAGAAAGGAAATAGTGGAAGTAGAGCACAAGAAGTGAATTGGGGACCCACCAGCATCGTTTTGTGAGGCTGGAATGCAGATCTGTTAGTATTTTGACAAAAACATCTGCAAAGCAACCTGCTCTAGTGTGTAGATGGCCTCCTCATAGCTCCAATAACTGAAAGGATTGTGGACAAGCAACAGAAAGCATCTTAGAGGCTCTAAAAGTCCTGGGGGGCATTGTCTCAGCTGTGCATTCCATAGATCGTATACCTTGGATACAACCTAGAAGAAGGAAAACAAACATTTACCCACAATGATATATCAGTCATCCTATAAATTCCACTCCCACTACATCAAAAAAAATAGCAAGTATAAGAGTTCCTGGGGGTAGATGGATACCGATGGATATGATCTGTTAAGATAGCCAAGCCTCGCTGTGGTTTTGAAGCCTTTGGAATAGACTGAGACTGAGCAGAGAGATTTCAAAGCCTTGAAAAAGACTCTGATGTCTGCCTCAGCCCTGGTCCTCCCACTTGCATGTGGATGAGGCCAAAGGTATTGCCTAGGCAGCCTCACACAAGTCCTTGGATCCTGGAAAGGACCGATGGAATATCTGTACAAGAGACTTGACCTGGTTGGGTAGCCAGAATGTATAAGAGCCATAGCTGCCACTATTGGATTGGTAAAGGGAGCTGATAAATTAACTTTAGTTCATCAACTAGTTCTGATATCCTCACACTCTGTTGAAGTCCTCTTTAGTGGGGGCACCTGAGACATGGCTATCTAATGCCCTGGTGATACAACACCAGGCTCTGCTTCTGAGTCAACACTGCATCATCCAGTTCTATAAGACATCAGTCCTCAACCCTGCCAGTCTCCTGCCACACAAAAATCCTATGGGTCTGCATGACTATTTTGGGATTAATGACCTGATGCAGTCTATCAGGATGAATCTGACTGACTTCCTATCAGGGACACAAGACAAGAGACTGTTCAGATATGTGGGTAGTTTCTTCCAAGATAGGAACAGATATGCAAGAGTATCAGAGGTGACCTAATATAAGACTATCTGAAAACAATTTTTAAGCAGGAGAACCTTAGTTCAATGAGCTGTGCTTTTGGCTTTGACCTAAGCACTGTGCTGGGGGAAAGACAAGGCTATTACCATTTACATTGATAGACTATATGCTTTCACCATGGCCTATGGCCCTGGGGTACTATTCAGGGAAAGAGAATTGTTAACCCCAGCAGGAACAGAAATTTTAAAAAATAGAGAAGAAATCTTATGCCTATTAGAAGCTATCTAGTTACTCAAGATAATGGCCACCACCCATTGCAAAAACAAAGGGGGGGATTCATCAGAAGCCAGAGTCAACAGAGTGGCTACTTGACTGCTTATGAAGTGCCCAAGAACAAATGGGACCTCTCCAAGTCTTTGTAGCTGAGCTTACATTACAGCTCAGAATGCACCCAGGAGTGAGATTGACTGGGTGAAACAAGAACTGGACAAACAGGATAAACAAAGAAGATGGACATTGTGAGTCATGAAAGACGACAGGTTATGAATTTTCACCAAGCCAGCCATCTAGAAGCCACAGAAACTGCTGAACTCAGATCCAGGTATTATGTTCCAAATGTGGAACTGATTAAAGAAACCAGCCTGATTAAAGAAACCACTTTTACATCTGTACCTGTGCTCATGTAAGTCCCAAAGGGGGAAAGAAGACTCCACAAGAGGTCTGGGTTTGGGGATATGGGCCTGGGAAAAATTGGGAGCTGGACTTTACTGCAGTCTGGACTATTGATTTGGGCTATAAATATTTGCTCATGTTTGTAGATACCTTCTCATGATAGGTAGAGGCTATCCCACAAGAAGAGAGATTGTTACAATATTTACTGAAAAACATCTTTAGGAAGTAATTCCTAGGTTTTGACTGCCCTAGCTTTGGGGTCTGACATTGCCTGATGGTCTTCATGTCAAGTGTCTCAAGATCTGATAAAAGTTATTAAATATTAATTAGAGATTATATTGTGTGTATAGGCCACAGAGCTTGGGCTAGTTAGAAAGGGTGAATGGGACTCTAAAGGAACCTATCATCAATTGGTCCCAGAAATTGGCAAAAAAAAAAAAAAGAGTCAACCTTCTCCCCTATACCCTGGTCAGAGTCCAAAATACTTCTTAACAAGCGGGGTTTACT
>CABHPQ010076441.1:0-12533 GCA_902168405.1 Peromyscus aztecus | reverse complement strand
TTTTTTTTCTTTCTCTTATGTGTATGAGTGTTTTGCTTACATGTATGCATGTATACCATATGTGTGACTGGTTTCCAAAGAGGCCAGATTAGGGTACCAAGTCCTCTGGAACTGGAGTTACAGATGGGTGTAAGCTACCAAGTGGGTTCTGGGAAAGAAACCAGGGTCCTCTGCAAAAGCAGCCAGTGCTGTTAACTGTTGAGCCATTTCTCTGGTCTTTAGGGCTATTTGTGACAGCATTGTCCAAATGGGAAACATTACCAGATTGCTTGCAAGTGATCTCTTGAGAGATTCACCACAAAAGATTACATGACTCATTTAAGCATGTCATTAAATGGATTCCAGACTTAATTTACCACAACATTCAGAGTCAAGCCTATAGCCAACAAATTTTAAGTGATTAAATACTTGATATTTTAACATGTGCCAGAGGTGATGTAGTGAGGTTAAATGTGTAATTCACACAAAGCAATGAGTTGGACAAGAGACAAAAATCAAAGACATCATACAACTGAGATTTCCTCAAACTAAAAAGCTTTTGAACAGCAAAGAAATTAATAAACAGAGGAAAGTCTTCTACAGAAGACTAGAAAGTAATATCAAACCTGGGACACTTGAGAAGGAGGTAATAACACTGTGTTCATAGAATATATAAGAAGAACTCAAATAGCCAATTTAAATGTCAAAAACAAATAGACACTTTCGAAAGAATATATAAAATGGATAAAAGCTTCTTGGAAAATTCACCACAAGAAATCACCAGGGAAATATACATCAAAACCATAGTAAGATACCACTTCACTTTAGTTCAGTTCACTTTAGTTATAATGCCTATGATGGAAAGAAAATAGCTAAAAATGTGTTGACAAGGATCACAGAGAAAACAAAACCCTTTCCCATTATTGGTAAAAGATAGATAGCTAGATAGCTAGATAGCTAGATGATAGATAGATAGATAGATAGATAGATAGATAGATAGATAGATAGACAGATAGATAGAGACATTAACACAGCTACTATGGAAAACTGCATGGCAGTTTCTCCAAAGCTAAAAGTAGAGTTACTATATAACACAGAATCCCACTACTGAGAATACTCCTTAAGGAAAGGGATTCAGCATGTTAAAGACACATTTACATATGCATGTTTGTTGCTGGATGAGTCACAATAGCTAAGAAATGGAAATAAACTATGTCCACACGGAGGCACATCAGCTAGGAAAGGATAAAATTTTGTCATTTGCAACAGCCTAGAGTTGGAGAGTTTTAGGCTGAGTAAGCCAGGGATAGAAAGACAAATACCACACAGTCTCTCTCATATGTGTTTTCTAAAAAAAGAAGTTGAGAGCAAAATTAGGATTACTAGAGGCTAGGGAAGGTAGAGGGAGGGGAAGATGGGGAAAGTTTGACTCACAGGTATGAAGTAATAGAAGTAAGAAATAAGTTCTGCCATTCTATTGCATAGTAGCATGGATACAGATGAAAAAATAGACTGTTTTTTAAAGGTTAAAAGAAAGAATTATGAATTTTTTATCACAAAGAAGTGGTTATAATTTGTAAGGATAGATATATTTAACTTGATCTGACCATTATAAGAGTATATATGTGTATATTAAACCATCTTGGAGTACTTCATAAATAAAAATAGTTGGTTGTTTTTTTTTTTTAACATGATGTCTTATTGTACTGCTCAGGCTATCCTTGAACTTGAATGCTCAATTCATCCTTTCTTTTTTTCAGTTTAAGGAGTACACTGGACAACATGTGTGCACCTATACTCAGCTAGCACAGTTTTTGTGTGTCACTTAAAAACATTAAAAAACTAAAAGTAAAGAGAGGAAAGCAGGAAGGATTAATTCAGCTGTCCGACAAAACAGCTGTATTCATCATGGAGCATGTCCTCCATTCTGAGCTTGGGTTACGTGACATGATATAGGTTCTCTGTTCATAGTTTGAAAGGATTCAGCAGGTTCTCTTAATTCTGTATTCCTTAGATGTGGTTACTATGCACAGCATGCTCTCCTGGGCTCTTCATTTATATTCAGAAAAGTGACCAAACCTGGGCCAAAAAGAAAGAGAAGCTAGCTCTGATTTTCCCCAACCAGGCATGATTTCCACTAGGATTCATAACTTCAAAAATTGTCCATATATATTTCAAAAAGCAGCTCATGAACCAGGGATAGATTCTGATCCTACTGCCAGGGGCCCCTTTAAGCACACCAAGCTACACAACTGTCTTGCTTATTCAGAGGGCCGAGTCCAGTCCAATGGAGGCTCCACAGCTGTTTGTCTAAAGTTCATGAGTTCCCACTAGCTTGGTTCATTTGTCTCTGTAGGTTTCCCCATCATGATCTTGATGCCCCTTGCTCATGGAATTTCTTTTTCCTCTCTTCTACTAGACTCCTGGAGCTCAGCCTGGTGCTTGACTGTTAATCTCTGCATCTGCTTCCATCAGTTACTGAATGAAGGCTCTATGATGACAGTTAGGGTATTCACCAATCTGATTACTGGGGTAAGCCAGCTCAGGCACCCTCTCCACTATTGCTAGTAGTCTAAGCTGCGGTCATCCTTGTGGATTCCTGGGAACTTCCCTAGAACCAGGTTTCTCCATTACCTATGGTTGGACACCTTGCACAGCCTTGATGTAGGGCAAGGGGCTTGGACCTGCCTCAACTGAATGTACCAGGCTCTGCTGACTACCCACGGGAGGCCTTACCTTTTCAGAGGAGGGACTGGGACTGGAAGTGGTGGGGGGCACAGGGAGACTAGGGAGGGAGTAGGAGGAGGGGCGAGAGAGGGATCTGTGTTTGCTACGTAAAATGAATAAAAAAATTCTTAATAAAGAAAAAATGGTACACACACACACACACACACACATTCTGTGAGGAAATGGACAAGCTATTTACTCAGGAGGCTTGGGCAAAAGTATCAACATGAGAAATTAACCAGAGAAGTGAATGAAGATATTGCCTGTCCTGCCCTCTGCCTTGAATCATTCATCTCTTAGAACTCTATAAAAGCCAGAGAAGAAACTGAATTCCAACTGTAATTTCACAGGTTTGTATAATATTCCATCCAGGAGGATGAAAAGATAATTAAAAAAGAGTTCCCCAGTAGGCTAAAAGATGATTTGAGGTCAGACAAGTGATCTGAAAAATGATTTGTGTGAAGAATCTGTAGTGTGTAAAGTTATGTGTGCCATTCTACAGCTGTACATATGTTTAGTTGAATTATCACAATATTTACATGTGGCTCTTATAAGGATTGTGTCCAAATAGTAAAATTTGGGGTAATTTAAATATTTGTTTCCATATTTTCCCCTAAGCTTTACGATAAAGAAATCAGTATTTTTGAAAAGATAAGCAGAAAAATGACCATTTAAAAACAAAATACCATTGACCATACATAGAGCATTAATCTTGGAGCCAATGGAATATGGATTTAAATCTTTGTGCTGCCCATACTAATTATACAACAGTTTTCATCCAACACAAGTCACAAAGTGCATATGCATACTGAATCTCTATGAAGTAACCTGTCTTCAGTAAAGAGTGAATCACAAAAGGCAGTCATTCAAGCCACCACCTTCTCAAACATTAAACACAAAGCTGAAGGAAACTTAAATGTTAATAGAAATACAGAAATTTTAGATTATCTTAAATAGCACACATTACAATAGCATTGTTTAACATTTTGAAGGCTTGAAGCATGACTAATGCTTATATTTGAATGGTTACTATGACAGACTAAATTGTATCATCCTCAAATTCATAAGTTGGAATTAGAATCCATGGTTTATTAGAATGGGAGTTTATTTGGAGACACAGTCTTTGCAAAGGTAGTCAATTAAAGTGACGTTGTAAGGTTGGGCTCTCATCTCATATGACTCAGGTGTGGGATTTGAATAAAGATACAGATAGATGGGAAATGATATGAAGAGACATGGGGAAAGGTCATCACTCTACATGGCAAGGAGTGAAGCCTGGATCAGCTCTTTCCTTGACAGCTGTCAGAGGGAACCATTAATGCTAACATCTGATTACAGTTGTCTTGCCTCCAGGACACATTTCTGCACTTAAGCCACCTGGTTGGCCACATTGTTTTGGCAGTCCTGGAAAGCTAGCACACTTGCTTTGTTACACCTTGCACTGATGTTTGTGTATGAGTACTCTTCAGCTGTCTTAACCTCCATGGAAATCAATAATCACAAAAGGGAGTCTAGCACCTCAGAAAACATGTGGCATGAGTCAAGAAAACAAAGAGAAATCATATCATAGAACTTTTAAGAGATGATCTGTAGCATGAATCCAAAAGGGTCTTATGAATAAAAACAAATCCAGAGCCAGGTATTGGGGTGAATACTGGAAGATCAGAGAAGCAGAACAAGCAACAGCCACCTCACCTTGCCAATTCCTCAGCTGATCCTGTTTCCTCAGACTAGAAGCCTCTGAGTCCTCATCCAAAATGAATCTCATCTGAACTGCTGCTCAAAAGCCTAAAAGCTTAACCAGCTCTAGTTCCTGGTCCTCACGCCTTATATACCTTTCTGATTTCTGCCATCACTTCCTGGGATTAAAGGCATGAGTCACCATGCCTGGATGTTTCCAGTGTGGCTTTGAACTCAGAGAGATCCAGATGGATCTCTGCCTCCCAAGTGATAGGATTAAAGGTGTGTGTGCCATCATTTTCTGGCCTCTGTGTCTAGTGGCTATTCTGTTCTCTGACCCCAGATAAGTTTATTAGGGTGCACAATATTTTGGGGAACACAATATCACCACAATGATCATCGTATCTAGTTCTCTGCAGATGGAATCTCTGAATGAGATGGACTTTTCCTTCCACATGAGCAAACAGCTCTAAATATTATAAAGAACAGCTGACTGTTTCGTGGCTCGGATTTTCTGTATATTAACAAAGAATAAGACTTTGCAGAAAGAAAGAAGGTATTTGCAAATTGTCCTGCTTCATTTGGGTGTTAGCTATAGTGTGGGCAAATAGCACTGTCTAAAAGATAATCTACTTTTACAAGTCACTGAATGCTGATATACAGTTTTAATGAAACTATAAACATGAGGGGCATTGCCAAACCCCTAAAAACTGATGACTAAGTCTGTTGTGATGTCTCCTGGAGGAACGATGGAACCCTGGGTCTTTATAGTGCTTAATTGTGTGGTATCTAGGCCATTGCCACTTTTGTTATAATTTTCCAGCATACACAGTGGTTAGAGGTTCACTTATAATTGCTCCTCACCTAAGGCAAACTCTTAGTAAAACTGGTACCACACAAGCTATATCACACAAACATAAGGGGACATGAGATATAAATCATGGCTTTGTAATGATTAAAGCTAGACTAGAGGTAGAGAATCAGGCTTGCGTTTTTGGGTTGACCTGGGGCTTCTATTTTCCTTGCCTTAGTGGAATGCAGCTACAACATTATGTCACTAGCAGGTCAGTTCTTTTGACTTTAACAAAGTTTACTTTTATGAGAAGACAGTAAGACTTCTGTACAAATAAATCACAAAATGCTAGTGAAGTATCAAGGAATCTGTATACTCTATACTCATTCTGGCCAAAGAGTTTCAGGAATAAAATTAGAAATGAGAAACTTGATATTTTCCTCTTTATCTCTTGATATTTCCTACCATTAAGGAAGACTTTTTAAATTATAATTCTCTTTAGAACTACACGGAATGACCTGTATTTTCATTGTTTTCTCCATCTCTCACCAATGATTCAACTGGACCACTCTCGGGTCTGTGCCTTACAGTATCTGGGTTAACATGCACACCATGTTTATGAGGACACTATTCACAATAGCCATGTTATGGCATCAGCCTCTGTGCCTATCAATAGATGGATGTGTAAAGAAAATGTGGTACACAGACACAATGGACTTTTACTTGGCCATAAAGAAGAATGAAACATTTCATTTCAGGAAAATGCATGGAACTAGAGATCATCATGTTAAGCAAAATAAGCCAGACTCAGAAGTCATGATGTCATGTTTTTGTTTTTGCTTTTTTTAAATGTATGGAATGTATACTTTTTAAAGACATCAAGCATAAAAGACATTAGTTTGGAAGACAAGAAGAACTGTAAGAAGAGGATATAGGGAAGAGAAGCAATGGAGCTTGATTATAATAAAAACACATTATATATAGGTGCAATGTTTTATATAAAAAATTCATACTATTAATATATACTAGGAAACTAAAAGATCTTAAAATCCAAGAATATATTATTTCTAAACATGGATATGGCCAAAAGATTGCAGAAAAGCCAAACGGCCCTACACAGTGGCTTCTAGTATTCAGCGTAAAAAGGAACCACACATGGCTTGTTGCTAGAAGTCCGGTGCTAAGGGCCAAAGGACATCTGGTGGCACAAAGGTTCTTAGATCAGCAGAAAGGGAAACTGAGCCATCAGGAATGTTATGCAATACTTCTGTGCCTTCTTGCTGTGTCCTTCTCAAACTCATGGCATAGGAATTGCCAACCCACTCTAATATGTCTTGTTCTAAAATATAAAATCATCACCTCTGTGCAGGACACCATTGGGAAGAGGGAGGAAGGGAGGTATGAAATATCTCCAAAGAGAGAGAAAACAAACCCTAATAAAAATGTGTTAGCACCAAAGAGGGGAAAATACCCTTTAAGTTTGAGACAAGGATTTTTAAAGATTATTGAAGCAATTGCTGCTCTAAAGGAACACTGTGGTGAAAATACAGAATGATGACTAGTGTGTCAGACGAAGGAGATGAAGTGGTACCCAAATAATAGAAACACATGAAATGAAACCAACAGAACTGAGGAAAGAAATTGAGGAAAAAAGAAAAAGCCATCCTAATAAAACATTTCAGTACAGACTGTCACATAAAACAGACATGGTGGAAGGCATATTAGACAAAGGAAAAGAAATCAAAAGAGCAAGAAATTGGAATAAAGAAATAATTTTAAAATAGTGGCAGAGGAGTGATAAATATACTAAGTAAAGAGACATAAAATTTAAATCACTATTAAAGAAAAATACTGAAATGGTATGTTATAACTGTGTATGCAAAATTTATTATTTTTCAGTTAAAAAGGGAAATAAACAAGGTAATGAAAAAGAAATTGCATATCTTATACTGTGGAAATTTTTCTTAGAATGGCCAACACTCTAATAGCCTTCTAAATGTGTTAAATAGCACAAATAAATAAGAAATACTTTGGTTGTATGAGGAAAACTACCTGGTAACTATTAAGGAAGATAGAGTGCATTTCTTTTTTTGTTTGTTTGTTTGTTTGTTTGTTTGTTTTGTTTTTCGAGACCGGGTTTCTCTGCATAGCTTTGTGCCTTTCCTGGAGCTCACTTGGTAGCCCAGGCTGGCCTCGAACTCACAGAGATCCGCCTGCCTCTGCCTCCCGAGTGCAAGAGTGCATTTCTAAACAGACTTTGTATTAGAGAATCTCAACACAAGAAAACAGTGGAACAATACCCAAAAAGTGTTCAAGACACAAAATATGATCCAAACTATCTTTAAATATAAAAGTTATAGACTGAGAGTGTCAGTGTACACATGTTTATTGAATTCTATTTTGTTGAACCATGACTGTGAAAACTGCTAAAACATGATTGAAACCTTGGTAATAGTAAGTTATAATCGATGACTTCATTTAGTTACAAAATAAAGGGGAACAAATATGAGACAACAACATGTAGATGTAGCACACTCGAAATGTGGAAATAAGACAAACAAATGTGGAAGGAAAAAAGGCAAAGAAAGAACAATTACTGATCACCTTACCTATATTGGTGAAAGCTTAAGAG
The DNA here is from genome assembly GCA_902168405.1 of Peromyscus aztecus. Taxonomy (NCBI): domain Eukaryota; kingdom Metazoa; phylum Chordata; class Mammalia; order Rodentia; family Cricetidae; genus Peromyscus; species Peromyscus aztecus. The sequence goes on along the minus strand of CABHPQ010076441.1, from coordinate 4,722 downwards.
AATACAGATAAAACCTTAAGGAACCTTACTGTTTTGTGTTTTCCTGGAGTTGTACACAGTACACATAAACATATACGTGGTGGTTGGGGTGGAGGGGTGGATGCGTGTATGCATGTGCTTATGGGAGATTGTGCCACTTGGTCTGACAGTGTTTTCTTACAAGAAGCCTAGACTGACAAGAAACCTGATACCAGGCCTAAGAAATCTCCTCTTGAACGTTTGGTCAGGGTAGTCCGGATGATTTCCAATACAATATTATTGTTGCCCTTGTTTGTCTTTCAAGGTTTGGGGGAAAGCCTTGTTGCTAAGGACACTACATACTTAAGACACAGGGTTAAGTGAGATCTAACGTGAATGCTTCCTTCCTGTGTTCTAGCTCCCAAGGTACCAGAAGGTGCTATGCAAGCCGACAAAGGAGAAAAGCAGCTAAAGGTCCTACCCAGAGTGACACCTATAAATCACAACAATGACCAGCACAGCAAGATATCCATAAAGGTATAAGATGTGGCACTCACATGTTGATAATAACCAACAGTCTAATCAGACTTAAGGTTCACTCAACAGGAAAGAAAGCCAACTTCCTGACAGTTGTGAGATCGTGAATCTTGAAAGGGAATCTGCTACCATCACTTTGCTAGATGAGCGTAATTTTTAATGACCTTCTAATTTGGCTAGATGAGCGTAATTCTTAATGACATTCTAATTTTATCATATACCCACAGATAATTGTACCTATCACTACCCCTCATCAGAGAAGCTTCAATTTACAGCAAATGGACACCATCACAGAAAACCACACTTGGGCACAGTGCCATGATCAATGGATCATCATCAATGGATGGTGAGGAGCCCAGATGCGATGGATGCATCTATATCACAGCTCTTGTATCTATTGCTCTGCAAACATTGCAGAAACGGGGGCAGAAAAAGTGTAAGAGCCAGAATACCAGAAATCTGGTATGAAGCAGCCTCTTAAAGAACTCTTAGAGAAATAGCTACATAAACAAGACTTGAACAATGATAATGTCAGTAAAGCTACAATGTTGTTGATTGGTCTTTGGTTTTTTTTTTTGGGGGGGGGGGCGCCACTCAGCTCCCAAATAAATCACACACAGAGGCTTATTCTTAATTATGAAATGCCCGGCCTTAGCTTGGCTTAGTTTCTAGCCAGCTTTCCTTAACTTCATTATCCCATCTACCTTTTGCCTCTGGGCTTTTCCCATTACTCTTACTTCTATAAATCTTACTCTTACTCCATGGCTGGCTGTATAGCTAGGTAGCTGGCTGTCAAGTCCTCCTCCTTCTCTGGCTACTGCATCTTAGCTTTCCTTTCCCAGTTTTCTCCTTCTATATATACTCTCTACCTGCCAACCTCGCCTATCCTTTCTCCTGCCTTGCCAATGACCAGTTCTTTATTACACCATCAGGTGTTTTACACAGGCACAGTACACAGCTTCACAGAGTTAAACAAATGCAATATAAACAAAAGTAACACACCTTAAAATATTCTATTACAGACCTACTAACATGGAACTAGGGCGTGGAGGTGGGAGGAGACAACTAACGGCTTCTGATAATTAGCTTCTTCTACTGATAAGTCTCCTATTTAATACAAAGTGGTCAGCCCTGAAACCATATCCACACAAATAAAAAAAAGGAACTCAGTGGATTGTATTTATATATCTATGCATACATATATATATATATGTATGTGCAATAATAATAATCCAAAAACAACACTACCTGTTTGAGAGTGAGAAAAGAACATGAGAGGAGTTAAATGTAGGAGACTTAGGGGTTGGAAGTAGGTGAAGGGGGAAAGTAAGGTAAATACATTTTGTTTTGTTTTGTTTTGTTTTTCAAGACAGGGTTTCTTTATGTAGTTTTAGTGCCTGTCCTGAATCTTGCTCTGTAGACTAGACCTCGAACTCAGAGATCCACCTGGCTCTGCCTCCAGAGTGTTGGGATTAAAGGCATACATCACCTCTCCCTGACAGTAATTAAATTTTATTCAAAAAGTATAAAATAAATAAACTATTATAGAATAAAGAAAACTGTTAAACAAGAAATTAACAAAAAATAGCATTAACTAAAATTTTTGTTAGTACTTGTTTTTGTTGGAGAAATTCTATCTACATACAGCAATAAAATGCAAAATATAAAGATTTAGTTCCTCAACCATGTTCAATTGCTGTTTTATTCACAATAGCTATGAAATTAATTCAAGCTAAATGTACATTAATGGATTAGGAAAGTTGGTACAAATATACAATGAAATGTCAGTAAAGAAAAACAAAATCATGAAATTTGCAAGTAACTAGATGGAACTGGGAAAGTTATACTGACTGAAGTAACCCAGGCCCAGAAGGACAAATGCAGCATATTCTCTCTCATGTATGGGTCCTAGACTCTAGTCTTTAGATTTGTATATTTAGTTTGGAATACTTGTAGACGCGAGGCCATAGAAAATGTTCATTGTGATGATGGATGTCTCAACAGAGAAGGCATGGCAGAACACAGGTAATATGAAAACACTGAGGGTAACTATTCAGGGGTATTTAAGCAGGGATGGGGATAGAGGAATGATGGAGGTGAGGGAACACAGAGGAAGGATTAGCATAAATGAAGGGCACATTAAAACGCCACATGGATACCTATTACTTTGTAATCCAACTAATAATTATTAGATTTGGAAGGATAACAGCCTGTAAAACTAAATAATGTGATCCTAAAAGCCAGGAGTTGTTATACAGAAATCGTAGAGCCAGATATAGGACAGCTCTTGATGACTTATTGGTCAAGGAGGCCCCAGAGGACCCCCTCAAAATGTCAGCTTTTGACATTCCTCAATAGTGCTCATCAGAACTAGTAGCATGACTCTTTGCTGAAAATACCTCACACCTTGGACACACATTGCAGGGTAATCAACTGGAGTTGAACTGGAAACTTCCTCCAGTCTCTCTCTTTCTCTTTTCCTTTCCATCTCCATTCTCCTCCCCCCCTCCCCCCGTGTGTGTGTGTGTGTGTGTGTGTGTGTGTGTGTGTGTGTGTGTGTGTGTAAAGGCGCTGATACTCTTACCCAGCATTTATCCACTTGAGATCTCTATGAACTTCAATACCAACCTGCCAGGCAAGATGAGCCTACTGGCGCAATAGTGACAGGGCAGTTTTGGGGGCAACCAAGTGCTCTGTGATTGGTTTTGAAGCTTTGTCTACTAAAGAAAATCCATGTCTGAGACGGTAAAGCCAATTAAAAAGCCATTGCTGGGGAGTTATTAGGCCCTAGAGAAAAAAACTGGTGCCATTGTTTAGCAAAATTGACACAGCATCATTTTGCCTTCTGAATATTTCTGCTTACATCATAAATGCTACTCATAAAATTACTCAGAGAAACCTCTTTGCTCAGTGAACAATGGTGAATGCATAGATGCCCACAATTCTGAGATTGATATTCATAACTGCTCCTCTAAGTCTCTGGGAACAAGGCAAAAAGTGGGGGCAAAATGATGTAAGAGTCAGAAGACAAGATCTATGATCAGGCATCTTCTGTGTATGTTGGCTAATGCAGCTATGATCACAGCACTGGCTGCACAAGGATGGACTTTCTATCAGCCAGTAATAGACTGCAGAGTGGCCCACTTGGCCCGACTCCTCAGTGCTGAACTGTATGTTACTGGTGGATTCTGCGGGAGAGGCAGACATTTTCTTCAGCTATGTACACGGTGATGAAACCATCATATAATCATGTTCCAGTGAATGGTTCCAAACCCGTGGTCAATGGTCACAAAACAAACAGACATGAATGTGAGAAAGGGACTTGTAGAGCTGGGGGACTAATAGAAGTGAGGGAGATAAAAGAGGTCAAAGGCAACAGTAAACAGAACACACTATACACATATATATGTGCATATACATACATATGACTAAAACTATCAATGAACAAAGTTGACAAAGAATAAAATTAATATTAAAAATAATCAGTAGAAAAATATTTGTATACACTAGAAGGCCAATGTACCACAGAACACCCCAGTGGAAAGGCCTCCTAAAAGGGTCTTCCCAAGGGACAGAGCCATGGGTCGCTTCTAAATTACTGTTGTTACAGGAGATACATGTGGGAAACTCCCTTGATCTACCATTTTGCTGGATAGCTCCATGTGGAAGAGGACCTTGATGGAAAATTTCATCAACTTTCTCAGCTTCTTATTGAGTACTTATAGCACAGCAGCGTAACCTAAGTTTGTAAATGTGTTTTCTGCTCTACACTAAGATAGACTTAACGTAACAATACAAATGTCAGCAGCAATCTTAATTTTGGAACTATCCCAAGGATATCTCACACTCACCTGAGATAACACCAGTTAGCCACTAAAACAATGTTTGTCACACCAAACAAGTTGGTCATATGTTCTCTAATAAGGAATCATTTAACCACAGTACACAAAAAGGGAATACTATACAAATTAAAAGGCCAATCTTCATGACTAATATAAAAATTCTATAGTATATATCACTAACTAGAAAGAAGAAAGGTTGACTATAAGGTAGTGAAAAAGAGAAGGGACTGGTGAAAATAGACAGAAAATAGGGGTGCAAGGGGGGCACACACAGGGGTGGGGGTTGGGAGGTCATATGCTTTTAGCCTAAAACCTGAAACCATTAGGTTGTATCATCTACCCTTATCAATGGTTTATGGCGATGTGGCCACAAACCCATGTTGCT